>JASVEL010012883.1:27500-30000 GCA_032618575.1 Nicotiana noctiflora | reverse complement strand
GCCGCCACGAGCATTGTCGCCTCCCGATGGTAGACACAACCAGCAACAACTGATGGCAATCGGCAACTTAGTAAGCTTTGCCCCATGCACATCGCCCCTTTCGGTGCTACTTGTACGATGTTTTGCCGTTCAATTTCTAAAAGCCATAAGCCATTACTAGGGTTGTCGCCTCCTGATGTTGCCCGCAACAATTGATGGCAATCGACAACTACTGAGCTTTGCCCCATGCGCACGGCGCCTTGCGGCGCTACTTTCACGACGGTCCGCCGTTTATTGTCTAAAGCCATCAGCTGCCACGAGCGATGCTAGACACAACCAGCAACAACCGATGGCAATCGGCAACTTAGTAAGCTTCGCCCCATGCACATCGCCCCTTTCGGTGCTACTTGCATGATGCTTTGACGTTCCATTGCTAGAAGCCATAAGCCGTTACTAGCGATATCTCCACCGGTTGTTACGCCCGCAACAACCGATGGCAATTGGCAACTTAGTAAGCTTCACCCCATGCACATCGCCCCTTTCGGTGCTACTTGCACGATGCTTTGCCATTCATTGCCAAAAGCCATCAGCCATCACGGGCGGGGGGTTAAATTACATACATAACCCACAACTCGATGGCAATCGGCAACTTAGTAAGCTTCGCCCCATGCACATCGCCCATTCGGTGCTACTTGCACGATGCTTTGCCGTTCCATTACAAAAAGCCATAAGCCATTACTAGGGTTGTCTCCTCCCGATGTTGCCCGCAACAACTAATGGCAATCGACAACTACTGAGCTTCGCCCTATGCGCACGGCGCCTTGCGGCGCTACTTGCACGACGGTCGGCCGTTTATTGTCTAAAGCCATCAGCTGCCACGAGCGATGCTAGACACAACTAGCAACAACCGATAACAATCGGCAACTTAGTAAGCTTCGCCCTATGCACATCGCCCCTTTCTGTGCTACTTGCACGATGCTTTGCCGTTCCATTGCTAAAAGCCATAAGCCGTTACTAGCGATGTCTCCATCGGTTGTTCCGCCCGTAACAACCGATGGCAATTGGCAACTTAGTAAGCTTCGCCCCATGCACATCGCCCCTTTCGGTGCTACTTGCACGATGCTTTGCCGTTCCATTGCCAAAAGCCATCAGCCGTCACGGGCGGGGGTGGACTTACATACATAACCTACAACAACCGATGGCAATTGGCAACATAGCAAGCTTCGCCCCATACACTTCGCCCCTTGCGGTGCTACTAGCATGTTGCTTTGCCGTTCCATTGCTAAAGGCCATCAATCGCCATGAGTGATGTAATGCCACACAACCTGCAACAACAAATGGCAATCAACAACTTAATAAGCTTCTCCCCATGCACATCGCCCCTTTCGGTGCTACTTGCACGATGCTTTGCCGTTCCATTGCCAAAAGCCATCATCCGTCACGGGCGGGGGTGGACTTACATACATAATCCACAACAACCGATGGCAATCAACAACTTAGTAAGCTTCGCCCGATACACTTCGCCCCTTGCGCTGCTACTATCATGTTGTTTTGTCGTTCCATTGCTAAAGGCCATCAATCGCCATGAGTGATGTAATGCCACACAACCCGCAACAACAAATGGCAATCAGCAACTTAATAAGCTTCGCCCCGTGCACTTTGCCCCTTGCGGTGCTACTCGCACGTCGCTTTGCCGTTTCATTGCGGAAAGCCATTTGCCGCCACGAGCGTTGTCGCCTCCCGATTTTGCCCGCAACATCCATTGGCAACCGGCACTTACTAAGCTTTGCCCCATGCGCACAGCACCTTGAGGTGCTACTTGCATGATGCTCCACCTTTTGTTGCCAAAAGTCAATGTTTGCCGCAAGCGGTGCGACCCCCAGGCATGCTACGAGCCCGCACGAGTACTTGCCGGCGTGGATTGTGAACTTCGGGGACGTAGCACGGCCAAGCCATGCATGCCCCATATGCCCACGCCCCATTCCAGAGTCGCCCATGCGTGCCCGCACTGCCTGGCAGCCGGCACCTTGACGTGCCTTTCAACACATCTGCCCCCCTTATATATACTTCAAAAATAAAATCCAAGTTTCAGGAGTAGACATGTTTTGTCCAGACAATCATAATGGAGTTGTGCAACACCAAATAGCACAAACAAAGGTGCAACTTAGCAAATATATTCACAAATGACTTTTAAACATTGTAAAAGATATTTTTTACAAAAAAAATATTTTTTTATTTTTATTTTTATTATAAAACGAAAAATACATGAAAAAATAGTAAAAAATAGGAAAATTATTATAAAAATAGGAAAAATAGTGGAAAAAATTTCCAATACATCTAGTAATATAATATTACACATAAAAGAGTAATTATTTTTACATAAAATTGGGGGGAGGGGGGGTTTCCGACCTAACCCACAACAACCGATGGCAATCGGCAACTTAGTGAGCTTCGCCCCATACACTTCGCCCCTTGCGGTGCTACTAGCATGTTGCTTTGCCGTTCCATTGCTAAAAGCCAT
>JASVEL010012883.1:0-22500 GCA_032618575.1 Nicotiana noctiflora | reverse complement strand
GGCTTTTAACAACGGAACGGCAATGCATGGCCATGGCAGGGGTCAGGACGTGGCAGGCCTTGGCCATGGCACTCGTCAGGACGTGGCAGGCTGTGATAGGCCATGACAGTGCATGGCCAGGCACGGGTCAGAAGGCATGGCATGGCGCAAGGCATCGCTCGAGAGGTCGAATCCTATTCCAAAGGCATGGCAGTGCATGGCCATGGCACGGGTTCGGACGTGGCGGTGCATGGTTTGCCACGGCACGGGTCAGGACGTTTTGTGCATGGCTATGGCATGGGTCAGGCCGTGTCTCCACGCCGCTCCACGCGCGTAATGTCTAGTGCTAGCCAAATGCTTAGCAACATGTCAAACGCAATGATGGTAGTGGTCGTTGGTGGCGGTGATGGAAAGTAACGGTGGTTTGCGGTAGCGACCGGCGACGGTTGGTGGACGCTTGGTAGGCCATAACATTGCATGGCCATGGAACGGATCAGAACGTGGGAGGCCATGGCCATGACACGAGTCAGGACGTGGCAGGCCATGGCAGTGCATGGCTTTCAATGGCCATGGCACGGGTCAGGACGTTTTGTGCATGGCCATGGCACGGGTCAAGACGTGTCTCCACGCCGCTCCACGCCGCTCAATGTCTAGTGCTAGCCAAATGCTTAGCAACATGTCAAACGCAATGATGGTAGTGGTCGTTGGTGGCGGTGATGGAAAGTAGCGGTGGTTTGCCGTAGCGACCGACGACGGTTGGCGGACGCTTGGTGGTTGGTGGCGGCGGTTTTAAGTCGTAATCACTGATATCGGTTATGACAATGGAATTTACTCATGATTAATGGTGGTTGGTCATCCATATGGTTTTACAAAAATATTATGTATTTTACCTATTTTGTATCTATTTTTTATTGCTTTTTTGTAACTTTAAATAGTTGTTATGTTACTTTTATATAAAAATAATTACTCTTTTATGTGTAATATTATATTACTAGATGTATTGGAAACATTTTCCATTATTTTCCCTATTTTTATAATAATTTTCCTATTTTTTACTATTTTTCCATGTATTTTTCGTTTTATAATAAAAATAAAAATAAAAAATATTTTTTTTTGTAAATATATATAAGGGGGGCAGAGGTGTTGAAAGGCACCTCAAGGTGTCGGCTGCCAGGCAATGCGGGCACGCATGGGCGACGCTGGAATGGGGCGTGGGCATAGGGGGCATGCAAGGCTTGGCCGTGCTACGTCCCCGAAGTTCACAATCCACGCCGGCAAGTACTCGTGCGGGCTCGTAGCATGCCTGGGGGTTGCACCGCTTGTGGCAAACATTGACTTTTGGCAACAAAAGGTGGAGCATCATGCAAGTAGCACCTCAAGGTGCCATGCGCATGGGGAAAAGCTTAATAAGTGCCGGTTGCCAATGGATGTTGCGGGCAAAATCGGGAGGCGACAACGCTTGTGGCGGCAAATGGCTTTTGGCAATGAAACAGCAAAGCAATGTGCGAGTAGCACCGCAAGGGGGGAAGTGCACGGGGCGAAGCTTATTAAATTGTTGATTGCCATTTGTTGTTGCGGGTTGTGTGGCATTACATCACTCATGTCGGTTGATGGCCTTTAGCAATGGAACAGCAAAGCAACATGCTAGTAGCACCGCAAGGGACGAAGTGTATAAGGCGAAGCTTACTAAGTTGCCGATTGCCATCGGTTGTTGTGGGTTATGTATGTAAGTCCACCCCCCGCCCATGACGGCTGATGGCTTTTGGCAATGGAACGGCAAAGCATCCTGCAAGTAGCACCGAAAGGGGTGATGTGCATGGGGCGAAGCTTACTAAGTTGTCAATTGCCATCGGTTGTTGCGGGCGGAACAACCGATGGAGACATCGCTAGTAACGGCTTATGGCTTTTAGCAATGGAACGGCAAAGCATCGTGCAAGTATCACCGAAAGGGGCGATGTGCATGGGGCGAAGCTTACTAAGTTGTCGATTGCCATCGGTTGTTGTTGGTTGTGTCTAACATCGGGAGGCGACAACGCTTGTGGAGGCTGATGGCTTTTAGCAATGGAATGGCAAAGCAATGTGCTAGTAGCACCGCAAGGGGTGAAGTGCATGTTGCGAAGCTTACTAAGTAGTTGATTGCCATCGGTTGTTGCAGATTGTGTCTGGAATCACAGCACTCATAGCGGCTGATGGCTTTTAGCAATGGAACGGCAAAGCAACATGCTAGTAGCACCGCAAGGGGCGAAGTGTATGGGGCGAAGCTTACTAAGTTGCCGATTGCCATCGGTTGTTATGGGTTAGGTCGGAAACCCCCCCTTCCCCCCACTTTTATGTAAAAATAATTACTCTTTTATGTGTAATATTATATTACTAGATTCATTGGAAATGTTTTCATTATTTTTCCAATTTTTATAATAATTTTCCTATTTTTTACTATTTTTCCATGTATTTTTCGTTTTATAATAAAAATAAAAATAAAAAAATATTTTTTTGTAAAAAATATCATTTACAATGTTTAAAAATTATTTGTGAATATATTAGCTAAGTGGTACCTTAGTTTTTGCTATTTGGTGTTGTACAACTCCATTATGATTCTCTGGACAAAACATGCCTACTCCTGAAACTTGGGTTTTTTTTAAAGTATATATAAGGGGGGCTGAGGTGTTGAAAGGCACCTCAAGGTGCCGGCTGCCAGGCAGTGCGGGCACGCATGGGTGACTCTGGAATGGGGCGTGAGCATAGGGGGCATGCATGGCTTGGCCGTGCTACGTCCCCGAAGTTCACAATCCACGCCGGCAAGTACTCGTGTGGGCTCGTAGCATGCCTGGGGGTCGCACCGCTTGCGGCAAACATTGACTTTTGGCAACAAAAGGTGGAGCATCATGCAAGTAGCACCTAAACGTGCCGTGCGCATGGGGCAAAGCTTAGTAAGTGCCGGTTGCCAATGGATGTTGCGGGGAAAATTGGGAGGCGACAACGCTCGTGGCGGCAAATGGCTTTCGGCAATGAAATGGCAAAGCAACATGCGAGTAGCACCGCAAGGGGCAAAGTGCACGGGGCGAAGCTTATTAAGTTGTTGATTGCCATTTGTTGTTGCGGGTTGTGTGGCATTACATCACTCATGGCGGTTGATGGCCTTTAGTAATGGAACGATAAAGCAACATGCTAGTAGCACCGCAAGGGGCGAAGTGTATGGGGCGAAGCTTACTAAGTTTCCGATTGCCATCGGTTGTTATGGGTTATATATGTAAGTCTACCCCCCGCCCGTGACGGCTGATGGCTTTTGGCAATGGAACGGCAAAGCATTGTGCAAGTAGCACCGAAAGGGGCGTTATGCATGGGGCGAAGCTTATTAAGTTGCTTATTGCCATTTGTTGTTGCGGGTTGTGTGGCATTACATCACTCATGGCGGTTGATGGCCTTTAGCAATGGAACGGCAAAGCAACATGCTAGTAGCACCGCAAGGGCGAAGTGTATGGGGCGAAGCTTACTAAGTTGCCGATTGCCATCGGTTGTTGTGGGTTATGTGTGTAAGTCCATCCCCCGCCCGTGACGGCTGATGGCTTTTGGCAATGGAACGGCAAAGCATCGTGCAAGTAGCACCGAAAGGGGCGATGTGCATGGGGCGAAGCTTACTAAGTTGCCAATTGCCATCAGTTGTTGCGGGCGGAACAACCGATGGAGACATCGCTAGTAACGGCTTATGGCTTTTAGCAATTGAACGGCAAAGCATCGTGCATGTAGCACCGAAAGGGGCGATGTGCATAGGGCGAAGCTTACTAAGTTGCTGATTGCCATCGGTTGTTGCTGGTTGTGTCTAGCATCGCTCGTGGCAGCTGATGGCTTTAGACAATAAACGACGGACCATCGTGAAAGTAGCGCCGCAAGGCGCCGTGCGCATGGGGCAAAGCTCAGTAGTTGTCGATTGCCATTAGTTGTTGCGGGCAACATCGGGAGGCGACAACCCTAGTAATGGCTTATGGCTTTTAGCAATGGAACGGCAAAGCATCGTGCAAGTAGCACCGAAAAGGGCGATGTGCATGGGGCGAAGCTTACTAAGTTGCCGATTGCCATCGGTTGTTGCTGGTTGTGTCTAACATCGGGAGGCGACAACGCTCGTGGCGGCTGATGGCTTTTAGCAATGGAATGGCAAAGCATTGTGCTAGTAGCACCGCAAGGGGTGAAGTGCATGTTGCGAAGCTTACTAAGTTGCTGATTGCCATCGGTTGTTGCGAGTTGTGTCTGGAATCACATCACTCATGGCGGCTAATTGCTTTTAGCAATGGAACGGCAAAGCATCGTGCAAGTAGCACCGAAAGAGGCGATGTGCATGAGGTGAAGCTTACTAAGTTGCCGATTGCCATCGGTTTTTGTTGGTTGTGTCTAACATCGGGAGGCGACAATGCTCTTGGCGGCTGATGGCTTTTAGCAATGGAACGGCAAAGCAATGTGATAGTAGCACCGCAAGAGGTGAAGTGCATGGTGCGAAGCTTACTATGTTGCTGATTGTTATCGGTTGTTGCGGGTTGTGTCTGGAATCACAACACTCATGGCGGTTGATGGCTTTTAGCAATGGAACAGCAAAGCAACATGCTAGTAGCACCGCAAGGGGCAAAGTGTATGGGGCGAAGCTTACTAAGTTGCCGATTGCCATCAGTTGTTGTGGGTTAGGTCGGAAACCCCCCTCCCCCCACTTTTATGTAAAAATAATTACTCATTTATGTGTAATATTATATTACTAGATGTATTGGAAATGTTTTCCTTATGTTTCCTATTTTTATAATAAGTTTCCTATTTTTCTATTTATTTTTCGTTTTATAATAAAAATAAAAATAAAAAAATATTTTTTTTGTAGAAAATATCATTTACAATGTTTAAAAGTCATTTGTGAATATATTAGCTAAGTTGTACCTTGGTTTGTGCTATTTGGTGTTGCACAACTCCATTATGATTCTCTGGACAAAACATGTCTACTCCTGAAACTTGGGTTTTTTTTAAGTATATATAAGGGGGGGCAGAGGTGTTGAAAGGCACCTCAAGGTGCCGGCTGCCAGGCAGTGCGGGCACGCATGGGCGACTCTGGAATCGGGAGTGGGCATAGGGGGCATGCATGGCTTGGCCGTGCTACGTCCCGAAGTTCATAATCTACGCCGGCAAGTACTCGTGCGGGCTCGTAGCATGCCTGGGGGTCACACCGCTTGCGACAAACATTGACTTTTGGCAACAAAAGGTGGAGCATCATGCAAGTAGCACCTCAAGGTGCCGTGCGCATGGGGCAAAGCTTAGTATGTGCCGGTTGCCAATGGATGTTGCGGGTAAAATCGGGAGGCGACAACGCTCGTGGCGGCAAATGGCTTTCGGCAATGAAACGGCAAAACAACGTGCGAGTACCACCGCAAGGGGCGTAGTGCACGAGGCGAAGCTTATTAAGTTGCTGATGGCCATTTGTTGTTGCGGGTTGTGTGGCATTACATCCCTCATGGCGGTTGATGGCCTTTAACAATGGCACGGCAAAGCAACATGGTAGTAGCACAGCAAGGGGCGAAGTGTATGGGGCGAAGCTTACTAAGTTGCCGATTGCCATCGATTGTTGTGGGTTATGTATGTAAGTCCACCCCCGCCCGTGACGGCTGATGGCTTTTGGCAATGGAACGGCAAAGCATCGTGCAAGTAGCACCGAAAGGGGCGATGTGCATGGGGCGAAGCTTATTAAGTTGCTGATTGCCATTTGTTGTTGCGGGTTGTGTGGCATTACATCACTCATGGCGGTTGATGGCCTTTAGCAATGGAACGGCAAAGCAACATTTTAGTAGCACCGCAAGGGGCAAAGTGTATGGGGCGAAGCTTACTAAGTTACCGATTGCCATCGGTTGTTGTGGGTTATGTATGTAAGTCCACCCCCCGCCCGTGGCGGCTGATGGCTTTTGGTAATGGAACGGCAAAGCATCGTGCAAGTAGCACCGAAAGGGGCGATGTGCATGGGTCGAAGCTTACTAAGTTGCCAATTGCCATCGGTTGTTGCGAGCGGAACAACCGATGGAGACATCGCTAGTAACGGCTTATGGCTTTTAGCAATGGAACGGCAAAGCATCGTGCAAGTAGCACCGAAAGGAGCGATGTGCATGGGGTGAAGCTTACTAAGTTGCCGATTGCCATCGGTTGTCGTTAGTTGTGTCTAACATCGGGAGGCGACAACGCTCGTGGCGGCTGATGGCTTTTAGCAATGGAACAGCAAAGCAATGTGCTAGTAGCACCGCAAGGGGTAAAGTGCATGTTGCGAAGCTTACTAAGTTGCTGATTGCCATCGGTTGTTACGGGTTGTGTCTATAATTACGGCACTCATGGCGGCTGATGGCTTTTAGCAATGGAACGGCAAAGCAACATGCTAGTAGCACCACAAGGGGCAAAGTGTATGGGGCGAAGCTTACTAAATTGCCGATTGCCATCGGTTGTTGTGGGTTAGGTCAGAAACCCCCCTCCCCCCTACCGCTCAAGATGGCTGATGGCTTTTAGCAATGGAACGGAAAAGCATCGTGCTAGTAGCACCGCAAAGGGCGAAGTGCATGGAGCGAAGCTTAATAGGTTGACGATTGCCATCGGTTGTTGCGGGCGCAACAACCGATCGAGACACCGCTCGTAACGGCTGCTGATGGATTTTAGCAATGGAACGGCAAAGCATCATGCAAATAGCACCGAAAGGGGCGATGTGCATGGGGCGAAGCTTACTAAGTTGCCGATTGCCATTGGTTGTTGTTGGTTGTGCCTAACATCGGGAGGCGACAACGTTCATGGCGGCTGATGGCTTTAAGCAATGGAACAACAAAGCAATGTGCTTGTAGCACCGCAAGGGGTGAAGTGCATGTTGCATAGCTTACTAAGTTGCCGATTGCCATCGGTTGTTGCGGGTTGTGTCAAACACCGGGTGGCGACAACGCTTGTGGCGGCTGATGGCTTTTAGCAATGGAACGGCAAAGCAACATGCTAGTAGCACCGCAGGGGCGAAGTGTATGGGGCGAAGCTTACTAAGTTGCCGATTGCCATCGGTTGTTGTGGGTTATGTATGTAAGTCCACCACCTCCCCACCGCTCAAGACGGCTGATGGATTTTACCAATGGAACGGCAAAGCATCGTGCTAGTAGCACCGCAAGGGGCGAAGTGCATGGAGCGAAGCTTACTAAGTTTCCGATTGCCATCGGTTGTTGCGGGCGCAACAACTGATCGAGACACCGCTCGTAACGACTGATGGCTTTTAGCAATTGAACGACAAAGCATCGTGCAAGTAGCACCAAAAGGGGCGAAGTGCATGTGGTGAAGCTTACTAAGTTTCCGATTGCAATCGGTTGTTGCTGGTTGTGTCTAACATCGGAAGGCAACAACGCTCGTGGTGGCTGATGGCTTTTAGCAATGGAACGACAAAGCAATGTGCAAGTAGCACCGCAAGAGGCGAATTGCATGGGGCAAAGCTTACTAAGTTGCCGATTGCCATCGGTTGTTGCGGGTTGTGTCTGGCATAACATCGCGAGGCAACGATGCTCATAACAGCTGATGGCTTTTAGCCATGGAACGGCAAAGCATCGTGCAAGTAGCACCGAAAGGGGCGATGTGCATGGGGCGAAGCTTACTAAGTCTCCGATTGACATCGGTTGTTGCTGGTTGTGTCTAACATAGGGAGGCGACAACGCTCGTGGCGGCTGATGGCTTTTGGCAATGGAACGGCAAAGCAATGTGCAAGTAGCACTCCAAGGGGCAAATTGCATGGGGCGAAGCTTACTAAGTTGCCGACTGCCATCGGTTGTTGCGGGTTGTGTCTGGCATAACATCGAGAGGCGACATTGCTTGTGACGGCTGATGGATTTTTTCAACGGAACGGAAACACATCGTGCAAGTAGCACCTAAAGGTGCCGTGCGCATGGGGCAAAGCTCAGTAAATTGCCGATTGCCATTGGTTGTTGCGGGTTGTGTCTGGCATTGCTTCAACCCCCTATTCGTGTTTTGCGGGGCTTGTCTTGGCTTTGCAACGTTGGCATCGGCAACAACACATGGCTGTGCGTCGTGTGTTTGAGGCTGTTGTTAGCTTGTATCGGTGAGGCAAGTGTACGTGCGGCACATAAGTGGTGTTCGGCTTGTGTGGCTAGGTTGGATCCCTACTTGAGCAGTGATGTCTTAGCCCGCATGCCATCTCAGTCATGACACAAGTGCAAATTAGGCTTGTTCAGCGTCGGTTTTTTGGTGTTGCATACCTAATGCCAAGGCATTATCAAGCACAATCGGTTGCCTTTCGCCCCTTGCGTTCGACGTGCAGGGTGAACCAAAAGCTGCAGTTGTGCCCCAAGTTGTCCTTGCTTCGCCTTGCGATGGCTTGTTCCATGACTAGTATGCTCAGACTCTCGGATTCGGTAAACGCAATAGGCACAGGGTCTTCATTGGCTCCTATCTGCCCAAAGAATGCCCCTTACGAATGACGGCCGTGCTCGTCATGGACTTGGCCGTGCCCTTTTGGGTCAGCCATGCTCATGCGATGCCGGCGTCAATGAGGAATGCTACCTGGTTGATCCTGCCAGTAGTCATATGCTTGTCTCAAAGTTTAAGCCATGCATGTGTAAGCATGAACAAATTCAGACTGTGCAACTGTGAGTGGCTCATTAAATTAGTTATAGTTTGTTTGATGGTATCTACTACTCGGATAACCGTAGTAATTCTTGAGCTAATACGTGCAACAAATCCCGACTTCTGGAAAGGATGCATTTATTAGATAAAAGGTCGATGCGGGCTTTGCCCGTTGCTGTGATGATTCATGATAACTCGACGGTTGAATGATAGATGAAGAGCTGATAAAAGCTATAGCTGCCTGGTCTAAAACTGGAGCAGTCTCGGTGCTTTTTGCCATACCATTCAACTGTAGCTCCCACAAAACAGAAGAAAAATTTGAGTATGAGTTTTCCAGTTTGTCCCCTGAGCCAATTTTCCCGACAAACCTAGATCAACCAGCACTTTTCTTCTTATCTTGTATCAATAGGTGTATAAACAATTTCACCATGACTAAACCTATAACTAAAGGATCCAAAGATACACAGGGAAGTGACAGAGAAGATTGCAACAATTGGATTAAGGCAATGAACTAAAGACTGGTATTCGCATGCAAATATTCAATTTCGTTAGGCCTGGTTGTGCTACTTGGTCTGTTATTTAATAGAGAAAATGTATAGTAGTCTGGTCTTACATTACCAATCATCTTAGAAAGAGGAAAACTAGCAATTTTTAACATAGGAACACAAGGAACCATATCCACTCCACCTACAAAAGAGGATAAATAAAGTTATTATCCTTCAGTAGTACCTTCAAACTTCAAATATGGCAGCACATTGCCCAGCATTCTCTCAATCTCCCAGTAGTGTATCAATCAATCCCTTAATAATAGTGGACGAGAGTCCCTCTCCATATGCATTTGATGCAAAAAATTAAAGCAAAGGGGGTTCTTAAAGATGGGGATGTCTCAAATATTTAGAACAAATAAACATGTGTCTACTAATCTAAAAGATGAAGAAAAAAATATTGTGAGAGAATGAGATTTGAGTTGTTAGTGAGAAAGAGGCAGAAAGCACAATCCCTGCATGATTTGAGTTGATTTCCTTGAACATTTGCACTCAGTTTCAGCACGACTTCACTTAGTGAGAATTGCAACAATTAAACATCAAACAAAAATAATATATGTTGAACCATATCATGTAAATCAGCTGCAATTCCATACAAAAGTAAAGGAAGTACACTAGTATTTCAGAAAATAATGAAATTCATTAGCTACCTGAAATTGTTTCTTTTTAACTTAGATTTGATGGTTAAAATTCATTTCCAAATTACAATAATAACGACTACGCCTCAGTCCCAAAAAAAATTGACGTAGGAAGTATTAATCCTGATTTCTTTCTTTAATTTAAACTCAACGCATATCATCATCATTACCAATATAAAATAAAAGTGTAAGTAAAAGAAAAAATATATATATATATATATATATATATATTATACATATTTCGGATGATCAAGTATACTCAGAGATACATAGCACCAACCTCAAGCCAAAAGCAAATATTTGTCTAAAATAGGTTAGGCTAAGAATTGTTTTCTTAAATTATTTTCAAATCATTAAAATTATTTCCAGTTTCCCCTACTAGGATAAAATTTAAGGGAAAAATTAAAACAAGTAGAATTGCCCTGTTACCTGAGGATGATATCACCAGCTACCTTGCACTTAGCTTTACTGCGAGAGACATAGAAGCAGAGGCCTAAAGCATCAAAGGGAAGAATAAAGTGGTAGGAGCAATATCAGGTACCTTTCTCGACAAAATGGTAACGAGCACTTACTTACATAGTTTCAAGCATATGGCGCAATGTTGAGTAATTGTTGTACTATTGCACACCTTTGTGGTTAAAATGAAATTGGATAGATGCTTCCTACATCCAAGAAACATGAAATTAAGTGTAAATCTATACTTGTGTGCCACTGTGACTTAATCCAACTCCTTAAAATTTTATTTTCTAAATCTATCTCAACTTATATTGTAGATTTCTAATTGATTGCTATTTGCCATTCTTGACCTACTCATCTAAGTGTAGTAAATATTTGTTTGATCATAAGTGTGTAGTGAACTTTAAGTGAATTTATCAAAAAATATCTTCAAGTCTTCCCTCGTTTGTTTGTTAGTTTGCTAAATAAATGGTTGCTTTTTTGCTTTGTTGGTGGTTGGCCATCAGCACATATTTTCAGCATAAATTTTTTGTGAAGTAGTTGAAATTCCAACTTAATTTTGAGTTGAAGCAGAGTTTGTTTAACATTTAACAAGAGCAATAGCTAGTTTAATTAGCAGAAGTTTCATAGCATCAACTGAGCAGTAGTTTCTTTCATATAATAGTTTGCTTATTAGTATGTATTAGTTTAATTTCAAGACAGTTTCATAGATTATTAACCAGAAAAAGGTACATAGCGAAAAGGAAGATAAAGGGAGTGATAACAAGTAGCTGCAAAATCATACAACCTGTAGCAGTTATAATTCTTGTGAGTTGAATTGAGAAGTTGACACTCAATTTGGAATCTCTTAATGTCATAAACATATTTATCTATACAAAAGTCAAAATGTATTTGGAATTCCTTCTTTATGACGTGCCACACTTTCATCGACATTATAGCTCTCAACCATTTCATTTTTCTATCTAACCAGGTTCCATTATAACCTTGGCATGTATGTATAGCTTAAAAAATGTATCTGGTGATTGGGTACCTGATATATATTATTCAAAGTATTCTCATATTTTTTTATCAATTCTTGAATTGTTAACTCTGAATCTGACTGGTGCTTGTTAACTATGATTGATATACATCATAGATGATTGTATTTGACCTTGCTTTAGATTTCAAATATTAAGATAACTAGTATTATTAGCTGCACAATGAACTTGTATCTCAACTTTCAGATATAGTAGAAGTTAGAGAAGTACCTATATAAAGGAGGACACCTACGTAAAAGAGTAGAAGTTCAACAACAACTAAGGAACACAACATTTGCTACGAGCTGTGAGTTCTTGAAATATTTCTGCTTTCTTTCATCCTAAGTAGCAGTGAGTTCATGATACTTATTTTGACAGAATTCATGATACTTAAAGAACAAGTTGAAGCTCAAGAGAGGCATGTTTTCTATTCTGTTAAGAGTTGTTTAAAGATGTTCTCACTTGTACATAAATTATGATATCTTTTGTTAGGAATTGACAACATACTGTCATACAAATTGTACAGGTATATCCTTGTAATATGATACTTTAGTTCTTTGTAATAGACTATGAAATTTTATATGAAACATATTATTGTATTTTTTTAGATGTGTCTGTGTGTCTAAACCCTAAATCATATAAAGATTCAATTTTTTATTATTGTGGAAGATTAATAGACAACTAGTGAAGGTTACGGAACATTCAACGACCAAAAAGAGCTATATAACGACCGGATTTCTTGCTGTCGCTAAAGATCTTTAACGACCGACAAGAGATCCAGTCGTAAACTTTTAGCATCGGGGCATTTAGCGACCGACGACGACCAGTTTTATTCTGGTCGTTATTGAATAATAACGACTGGATTAGGGCTTTTAACGACCGAATTTCCCTTTGCTAAAGACCAATTTTCTTGTAGTGATGTCAGTCACTTCCACACAAAATAACGTGCTCTCTTCTAATCATTCGGACATGATTTTCATAACTCGAAGCAATGACTTTAAATAAAGATTTTGAAATAGGAATCGAACACCAGCAAATAATTTAAATGTGCATGACCAATGGTGAGACTTACCTGGTGCATTAAAATATGAGAAATAGTGGTATCTAGAGCTGAGCTTCTAACAACTTCACTGAGCTTCTTCGTCTTTCATTTTATGTACTACTTGTTCAACCATGGAGAAGCAAACCTCAGAATGAAAATCCAATAGATACAAAATTATATGATTTGAGATTATATTTTCGCCCGAATAAAATTTGCTATATATCATTTCAGATGTTATTGGAAGCATTAGTATCTAAAAGATAAAATGGAGAAGCAATTGGAACCTACAAGAAGTTTTGAGCTTGACGTCAATCCTTGTGAGAATTTTCTCTATTCTTTTGTTGGCAGATTTACCTATCCAATTCCACATCGTGAGTAGTGAATCATCCTCTATATCTGGTTCTTTGGACAAAGGACCTGGAGATCACAGAAACTACAGCGATTGCAGTTCTTGACTTGAACCATTTACACAACTTATTAGATTCATCTACTTATAAAAGAAAGATAAAGTACCTTATGAATTTTAAGAGGATAGTTGAAGTATAGAGTAACTAATGTCATCAGGGACAACCAAATCGGCAAATGACCGCCACAATCCCATATTTTGTCAACAACAGGAATTACTCTTTTTTTGTTCACCATTTGCTATAGCTCAGAGTATCAAGAGCCTAGATACGATAAAAAAGAAGAAGTGTCTCAATTTCATGATGCGAGCAGACAAAGCAAACACAATCTCTAGATTTAAGATTGAATTAATCATCGGAATATGAACTTACAAAGCTGATTGTAACTGCTTTCTAGGGGCTCTTTTCACCGCTTCACTTTTTTTCTTGCTTCATGTGTCTGCATCACATATGAAGGTAGATGTGGCTGTCCACCCCTATCATAATTGAAGATAGAAAAAGAGGATACCGATAAATATACGTAAGTAAAAGAAACAGACTACGGGAAATAGAAAACTAAAGAGATAAATGTACAATATTACTGTATCAACCTTTTGAGCACCCACCTTGTCCAGATGATATCAAAGCTTTCAAACAAATGATCTAGAACTCTGTCTTGACCTTATCCTTACAAATCAGATCAAGGGATCTTTTTTTGTCCGAAGATATCGTCAAAAAACAGCAGTTCTTTGCCCGGGAATGATTCTAGACACCGAAGCTAACTTTAAACTCTTTTCACCACTGCTATAGATCCAAACTAGAGATGATTCATCATTAGAAATTGTAAATGGATAGAATTTGGGCTTCCCTTTACGGCCATATTTCAACAGTTGAGCTTCTTTCTTTAAAGCAATTAATGCCTGGTCAATATCACGGTGGGCATCACCATAGCTAACAACATCTACCATTCCATGTGAAACAGCAACCAATTTTACACCACCACCGCCACCTTCCTCCGCTCATCATCTACTCCAACGACTACTGCCCTCCTTCGTCCGTACACTACCATCCACACTTCAAAATTCTTTCAAAAAACTCTCCAACCTTAAAGACTTTTAAATATCAAACCCTAGGGATTAAATCCTTACAGATCTAAACAACTCCACCGCTTAACGCTTTTCACTGGTGAAGTCTTCAAGTCAAACAAAAGTCGTCTAAGTCAAACAATAATCGTTGTTGTTTTGTATTTTTCAACAAATCTTCCGACCATTTTACAGTGGCCTAAGAAATGTGGCGCCTCCAGTGGAGTGGTTACTGGCGCTGGCAGAGTGAAAATTTTGACAAGGGCGCGTGTAAGAGAGAGATAGATTGGATACTGGGGAGCTACATTTGGGATATCGGGTGTATCGATATTGGGGAGCTAATTTTTAATTATTGTTAAAAAATTTAAAAATAAAAATATGACGCCACTAATTAGCTTGGCGGGCCATTAAAAATTTCAGCGAAAAAACGAGGGAATTGAATACCCGTTCCCAAAGCGATTTTTCCCAAAACCGTTGCTATATACATGTCTATTGGGACGGTTAACAATACCGTTGCGACACAAAACTCTATGGCAACGGTTTTTGTTACATTTGTAACGGTTTGATGTCTAAAGTGTGAGTACCTCCCAAATTCTATTGTAACGGTTTGAACTGTTACTATATCACCTCTATGGCAACGGTTTGTACACTGTTACCAAAAAAAAGTGTTCCCATATACCCATTTTTTGGTAGTGTTTGCCGAACTTGCACTCCCTTGTGTGTCCACATTGGTCACATTCACTTTAAAGTGGCTAGTAAGAATTTGAATCTTTTGTCCCTGTTCTAATCAATGAACAATTTGTTAGTATAAAAATGATGGTTAGCAGTTGGCATTCTTGTTAGCTTTACTTCCACTTTTGAATTTGTTTCAGCTTGCTTTTGTACTGCCTTGCTGTAACTCCTGGTTGTTTTCCAACAATTTTTTGAACTCAACTTTTCCTTGTCATTCCCTGTCACGACCCGGATTTCCCCCCAACATCGGGATCGTGATGGCGCCTACTCGTGGTAGCTAGGCACGCCACTACATTCAACATTAACCTGCTTTTATCATTATTTCATGCTTATTTTTATCATTAAGAACAATAACATTAATTAAATAAGTGCGGAAGACTTTCAAAATAGAGATAAGTAATACTAAAGTAAAACACTGCTGAAATCCTCTACCCAAGACGTGGAGTCACAAACTCACGAACTACTACTGAATACTACACATAAAGGTCTGAAAGAAAATAACATGAATCTGTTTGTCTCGGAATAATGAGACCACAGCAAATAACATAAATAAGTGAAAGAGACGCCGGGCCTGCAGACGCCTGCAAGCTACCTCGGTCTCGAAATGCTCAACTCCCACGCAAAGCTCTACTGCTGGTGCTCCTGATCAAAACCTGGACCTGCACAAAAACGCACAGAAGTGCAGTATCAGCACAATCCGACCCCATGTGCTGGTAAGTGCATGGCCTATCCCGGCGAAGTAGTGACAAGCCTAGGGCCAAACACACACATAAACCTGTGCGGTTCTATATACATATGTACACCACAAGATAACAAGAGATATCAAGTAAACAAATCCAACAAGAAATATCAGAAGAGGGAAGCTCAACAGTTAACAGCAGTTATTATGTCAACAATGGAAAACAGAGTATAATGGAAATAGTTAATATCAAATAAGGAATAGCAAATAGTTGCACGGCATCACCCTTCGTGCTTTTACTCTCATTCTCACCAAATAAACAAATAAAAGTGCACGACACCACCCTTCGTGCTTTTACTCTCATCCTCACATCCATGGCACGGCATGATCCTTCGTGCATGGTTCAATAACAAGGCACGGCATTACCCTTCGTGCATAATCAATATCACAAGGCACGGCATGATCATTCGTGCATAATCAATAACAAGGCACGGCACTAACCTTCGTGCATAATCAATAATAAGGCACGGCATTAACCTTTGTGCAATATCAGTAAAACAAGGCACGACATCACCCTTCGTGCTTTATCACTCTTTCTCACCCAAATAACAATCATATTTAAGGGCAGAGAATGAAAACAACAATCATGAACAGTCCCAGCAAGGGACACAATAATCATCACAACAAAGTCTTGGCAAGGGAAAACAATATATAATTCCACAATAAGTCCCGGCAAGGAAAAACAATGTACAATTCCACAACCCGGCAAGGGTTCAACAATTCATCTTTAAAATATCTCACAACAAGTATCAACGACGACTCACGGTCATGCTAGACGCCAGTGTATAGATGCTCGTCACCACATCCCATACACCACACTCGATCACATAGCACACAATACTATTCCCTCAAGCTAAGATAGAACAAGCACTTACCTCTAGCCTTGAAGTCCAAATTATCCTTCAACTATAGCTTTTCCCCGAATTTCCGCTTTCAACTCGCTCGAATCTAGTCACAATTGATTCCATTACATTAAGAAATACTATATAACTCAGTTTGAATGCTTAAAAATGATTTTCTCAAAGTTTACCCCAAAATTTCCCAAAACGCCCCTGGACCCACGTGGTCGGAACTCGGGGTTCGGACCAAAATCCGGTTACACATTCCCCCACGAGTTCAAATATATGATTTGTTTCAAAATCGGACCTCAATTCGATGTCCAATTACTCAATTCATGAAAACCCTATGTTCTACCCAAAAACAAGAATTTCTACCATGAAAACCTTTGATTTCTATTGAAAAATATGTTTAATGTTGTTAGGAATCGAAAGAATTAAGTAAAAAGTGACGTACAATTGCTTTGGAGTGAAATTGCTCTTGAGGGTTCGTGTGAGGTGTGTGGGTTTTTGAAAGAATGAATAATGAACTGAAAAATTCATTTAAGTATGAAATTGCATAGCTGCGGGTATCGCAATTGCGAACATTTGTTCGCAATTGCGAACACTATAGGTCTGGGTTCTGAGGCTCCCGCAATTGCGAGACAGGGTTTGCATTTCCAAACTGGGCTGGCACACTGGGTCTTCGCATTTGCGACAAAGTGTTCGCATTTGCGAACCCAGGCGAATAATTGAAGGCCTCGCATTTGCGAGGCTTGTTTCAAATTTGCGAACCCAAGCGTCACTGAACCTTATTCGCAATTAGGATCAAGGCTTCGCATTTGCGAACACAGCCTTGGTCTACCCCCTTCGCAATTGCGATAATTTCTTCGCATTTGCGAAGACACCAGCTGGGTGAAAAACCAGATGTGTAAAATTTCAGAATTTGAACCAACGGCCTATCAAATCTTTACCCGAGCCCCCAGGCTCAAAACCAAACATGGACACAACATCAAAAACATATTACAAACTTGCTCGGGCGATCACATCGTCAATATAACATCGTTTTCCTCAAATCAAGCCTCAAGTTCATGATTATCATCCTTTTTAGTTTCATAACTTTCAAATTTGGAACTCAAGGTTCAAAACATATCAAACGACATCCAAATGTCACCAAACTTTGCAAAAAGTACATATATAATATTTAAGACTTGTTCCAGGCGTCGGAACCAAAATACGATCCCGATACCAAGGTCATTTAATTCATTTTCCTTTAATAATTACAGCAAAAACAATTTAACAGAAAAATTCATAACTTAGGCTCTAGGCCTCAGAATTCGACTCCGGACGCATGTCTGAGTCCCATATTTTCCTACGGACCTTCCGGTACTGTCCGATCTCGGGTCCGGGTCCGTTTACCAAAAATGTTGACCGAAGTCAACTATATCAATATTAATATCATTTTTCTTCAAATTTCTCATAGAATTCATATATTCTATCACCAAATCTTTTCGGCTACATGCCCGGATCATGCACGTAATTCGAGGTAAAATAGAATGAGGTTTTCAAGGCATCATAGGTGCGGAACAAGTGAGGAAAACAGGTGATGACCCTTTGGGTCGTCACGTTCCCTTTTGTTGTTTTTTTTTTCCTTTTTCTTTTCTACAAATATATGATTGCCATATGTCCTTTTCTTTCAATTGTTCTTCAATGAACCCCAATCTTGGTGTGCCATATAACTGAGAAGCTGGTAGTTAGCTTTCAACTGGCAAAGTCTTTTAGACAGATTTCAAGAAAAGAAAATGAAATGCAATGACCCTGAATTTTGAGGGTAGGAATATTTTTAAAGTAAATGGACAAGACTTACCTGAGTGGGAAGGCTGATTCCTTTGATCATGCCATGCATTCGGGATAACCGACCCAGTCTGTCCAACCAAATCATTTGCCAACTTATTTCTCTTTTTCAACAAACCCAAACTTTTCCTGCTTTGCCGCTTTCCTCCCATAAAATCATTTCTCACTTTAGCCTTATGGTGCCCATGAGGGTTTTCACCAGTAAGACTCTCTCATTTCAATTTCTCTCAGCTTACGTCGCCTTACGGTGCCCGTGAGGGTTTTCATCAATAAGACTCTATCATATTTATATATTATTTTTTTATCATTTCCTTCATCTTCAGGTACCCGAGTGTTGTCCATAACATTCCTTTATTCACCTATTTGTACTGCCATTTTTATTGAAATTAATCTGAAGGTCTTTCTTTGGACCGTAACGTGTCTTTTGGATGGGTTTTAGAAAGAAAGATATAAATGCTCAAATTTTCAAACTGTGGTTTCAAAATTACAACTTTTGGAATCATATCCTTCATAATGACCATAACTTCTGCCCCAGTTTCAATTTTTGGGGGAACCTTGGACTTTCTTTCTGTTATGACAGAACTTCAGTAAGGCTGCCTATGTACCCTTTCAGGATCAAGTCAAAATGTTATTCGGATCATAATATCGCTTCATCATTACGATGTTTACTTCTTCCAATTCTTGCATTTTCTTTTTTTTTCCTCTTTTTTTTTTCTTTTGCCATTTTTCACATCTTTTTTCTTTTTTTTCTTTTCTCTTTTCCATCTTTTATTTTTCTTCTTTTCTTTGACATTTCATCATCCCATTTTGTCTTCTTTGTTGATTGCGAAAGAGGGATATGAAAGAATAATATAACAAGGTTCAAAGGGATAGCAATGAATAAAGTGTTTAGATAGCGGAATAGAATGCCTTCATCATTTCAATTTAAAAAATATGACAAATACAATTAGATACATGAAAGAAATCAAACATAATATCTTTTGACAGCATCAAAGTTGATAGCCATTTCTACGCGTTTTCCTTCTATGTCTATCAAATACAGTGCTCCATTGGACAACACCCGAGATACAACAAATGACCATTGCCAATGAGGGGCGAAATTCCCTTTTGCTTCAACCCAATGAGGTAATATGCGCCTTGACACCAATTGTCCAAGTTCAAATTTTCGTGGAAGTACTTTCTTATTATATGCTCTGGCCATTATCTGTTGATACAGCTATCCATGACATACCGCTGCCAATCTTTTCTCGTCAATTAAGCTCAATTTTACTAACCGGGCTTTTACCCATTCATCATCATCAATTTCTGCCTCCGCAATGATTTGAAGGGAGGGTATTTCAACTTTTGCAGGTATCACTGCCTCCGTGCCATATACTAATGAATAAGGGGTTGCACCTATCAAAGTGCACACAGTAGTGCGATAACCCAACAAAGCAAAGAGTAATTTCTTATGCCATTGCCTCGATCCTTCCACCATTTTCCGAAGGATTTTCTTGATATTCTTATTTGCAGCTTCAACTGCTCCATTTGCTTTGGGCTGATAAGGTGTAGAATTGCGATGCATAATTTTAAACCTTTGACATGTCTCCACCATCATAGGACTGTTAAGGTTGGCTCCATTATCTAAAATAATCACTTTTGGAATTCTGAAATGACAAACGATATTTGCATGTACGAAGTCCACCACTGCCTTCTTTATTGCCGCATTGAATGTCTTTCTCTCCACCTATATGGTAAAATAATCAATGGCTACTTGAATAAACCTGTGGCCATTAGATGTTGCTGGCTCTATTGGACAAATGACATCCATTCCCCAAGCAACGAAAGGCCATGGTGCTGACATCATATGCAATTCATATGGCGAAGAATGAATCAAATCCCCATGTATCTGGCACTGATGACATTTCCGTACATATCGGATAGAATCTCGTTCCATAGTAAGCCAGTAATATCCAGCCCTGAGTATTTTCTTTGCTAACATGTATCCGCTCAAATGGGGTCCACAGGCTCCTACATGAACCTCAATCATGATTGTAGTAGCCTGTTTTGCATATATACATCTTAACAATCCCAAATCCGGGGCCCTTTTGTATAAAACCCCCCACTAAAGAAAAATCCATTCGCCAATCATCTTATGGCTCTTTTCTGATCCCCTGTAGCTTGTACCAGGTATACCCCCATTCTGAGATACTATTTGATATCATGGAACCATTGTTCATTGTCAAGTTCCTCTTCTACTATATGACAATAAGCAATCTTATCATGAACTTGGATTTGTAATGGACACATAAGCCTTATCCGGATGGTGTAACATAGATGATAGAGTAGCTAGAGCATCAATAACTTCATTGTGTATTCTCGGGATGTGTTTAAATTCTATGGATTACAACCGCTGACATAGTTCATGCAAGCATTGTCGGTATGGTATGAGTTTCAACTCTTGTGTCTCTCATTCTCCTTGAATTGATGTATTAAGAGAACCGAGTAACCCATGACCAAAATCTCTTGAACACCCATGTCTATTGCCATTCTTAATCCCAATATACACGCTTCATATTCGGCCATATTGTTAGTACAGAAAAAGCGGAGTTGAGCGATAACAGGGTAATCCTGACCCGTTTCTGAAATGAGTACAGCTCTAATCCCAACGCCTTTGTTATTAACAGCCCCATCAAAGTATAACATCCAACCCGAATTTTTATCTTATTCCAATTCTTCAATATTCATTGCATCCTCATCAGGGAAATATGTTTTCAGTGGCTCATACTCATCGTCAACTGGATTTTCAGCTAAGTGATCAGCAACTGCTTGCGCTTTCATTGCAGTGCGGGTTACATTAAAATACAAACTATGTGAGTAGAATTTGCCATTTAGCAAGCCTCCCTGTGGGCATAGGCTTCTCAAAGATGTACTTCAGCTGGTCCAAACGAGATATGAGATAGGTGGTATAAGCCGACAAATAGTGTTTCAACTTATGTGCAACCCAGGTCAAGGCATAACATGTTCTTTCCAACTGAGTATATTTTACCTTATAAGATATAAATTTCTTACTAAAATAGTAAATTGCTTGCTCCTTCTTTCCGGTTTCATCATGTTGCCCTAGTCAAATAAAGGATCAAGGGCATTCTGGGTTTCGAATGAACCAATACAGGCGGATTCGCAAGATATTCCTTGATTTTATCAAATGCAGCTTGACATTCATCACTCCATTTTACTGCAACATCTTCAATAATTTGAAAATAGGCTCACAAGTTAACGTCAGTTGGGCAATAAATCTGCTAATGTAATTCAATCTGCCCAGCAGACTCATCACATCTTTCTTCCGATTTGGCGGAGACAAATCCTGAATAGCTTTGATCTTGGATGGGTCTAATTCAATGCCATGCCGACTTACCACAAACCCCAATAATTTCCCTAATGGTACTCTATAAGCACATTTTGTTGGATTGATCTTGAGATTGTATCTCCGAAGCCTCTGAAAAAACTTCCTCGGATCTTTAACATGATCGTATTGCTTCCTGGACTTGATAATGGCATCATCCACATAAACTTCAATATCTCGATGTATCATGTCATGAAACATGGTAGTCATTGCTCTCATATACGTGGCCCTAGCATTTTTCAATCTGAATGGCATTACTCTATAACAATATGTTCCCCAAGGCGTGATAAATGTTGTCTTTTTTGCATCGTCTTCGTCCATCGGGATCTGATGATAACCTGCATAACAATCCACAAAAGACGCAATCTCATGTTTGGCACAATTGTCAATTAGTATGTGGATGTTTGGCAATGGAAAATTATCATTCGGACTCGCTTTGTTGAGATCTCAATAATCAACAAACACTCGGGTTTTTATGTCTTTCTTCGGAATAGGTACAACATTAGCTAACCAGGTGGGATATTTGGCGACCCGTATGACCTTCGCCTAAAATTGTCTGTTGACTTCCTCTTTTATTTTCACGCTGATATCTGTCTTGAACTTTCTTAACTTCTTCTTGATGGGCGGTCATTCCGAATAAGTGGCAACTTATGTACTACCAAATCAGTACTTAGCCCTGGCATGTCGTCATATGACTATGCAAATATATCTTTGTATTCATGTAGTAACTTTATCAAGTCCTCTCTGAGTGAGGATTCCAAATGAACACTAATCTTTGTTTTCCGAATGTTTTCCTCATCCCCCAAATTAATAGACTCCGTCTCATTCAAGTTTGGTTTGGGTTTCTCCTTATAGTAGTTCAGATCTTTACTAATTTCATCCAAAACGTCCCCGTCCTCATACTCCACTTCATTATCATATTCAGTTTCTTGTATTACTATTTGATTATCAAGACTGGGCCAAGAATTCCTTATGCATGACACATCATTGAAATCAACATAAAACGGACTGTACAAGAAAAGAATAGAAAGATAAAATAAGGCTATCAGAATGGAGGAAGAAAGAAATTTCATTTAATTAAAATTTCAAAAGATAACAAGGTTTGACACGTCCGATTGGACGGAACATAAATTGTATTACAGCGTTGAAATAAAACAGATTAAGAATGAAACATCAAAGCTAACTACCACAACTCCCTTCTAGTCGGAAGAGGAGTAGCTTCCCAATTAT
>JASVEL010012882.1:0-36359 GCA_032618575.1 Nicotiana noctiflora | reverse complement strand
AAAAGAATTTTTATGTTAAATTGTTTTATGAAAATATTTAAGAAAAATGAAACTGAAATTTTATCAAAAGTAATGGTATCGGGCTCGTGTTTTATTTCTGATGCCCGGTACAAGTCATATATATTGGTTAAGCGCTTCCTGTAAAGTTTCGTTGAAAACGAACGTCGCTTGACGTATTTCCGCGTTATATATAGAAATTTGAAGTTTTTTTTGAGAAAATTCGACCGGAAGTGGAAATTTTGATATCGGGGTCGCAATGCGATTCCGAAAGTTAGGGAACGTCTATAATGTCGAATGTGACTTGTGCGCAAAATTTGAACTCATTCCGGAATGATTTTGGTAAGGTTTGAGACACTTAGTTTAGGAATGCAATTCTGCAATGTTAGAATTTTGGCGAATTTCGGTTGATAGATGAGATTTTGATCCGAGAGTCAGAATAGAATTTCGAGAGTTTCTGTAGCTTCGTTATGTTGTTTTAGACTTGTCTGCAAAATTTGAGGTCGTCGGACTAGTTTTGACGTGTTTCGGCATCGGATGTAAAATTTGGAAGTTCTTAAGATTCATTGGCTTGAATCCGATGATGATTTGATGTTTTGATGTTATTTTGGTTGTTCCAAAGGTTGGAACAAGTTTGAATAATATTGTGGGACATGTTGTTATGATTGATTAAGGTCCCGAGGGCCTCGGGTGGATTTCGGAAGGTTAACGAAATGAAATTCGGACCAAAACGAAAAGAAAAAAAATTGCAGAAAAATTGCAGAAATTTCTGCAATTTTGCAGTCTTTGGATAGCAAAGTTGCATAATTCGGAGGTCTATATCTTTTGATATACAAGGAATTTTGAGATGATTCAAAAACGAAAGTTGTAGCCCTTCGTGTCTAGTTTCCAGAAATCTAAACAAAATATAATTTGGAGATCTGTAGTGGACGTTATGATTGATTGAAAATGACTGGTGGAACAGTCATTTTCAATAGGATGTACAACTTGTACAATACAAGTGCAAGGTACAACTCGACGAAGCACGGACAGATTTTTTTAAACACGAATTTGGCTTATTTCTTTCATTTCTTTCATTTGGTCATCAAGAATCAAAGGTGAGTTGTTTCTACTTATTTTCAATTTAAATACAAGATTATATACGAATTAGAACATGAAAAATTAGTAGAAAAGTGGGGTTTTAGGGCTTGTGATTTTAAGATCTACTAGGGTCGATTTTAAGGGTCAAACGAGATCCGATTTTTGTGTTCTTTATATGTACTGACTCCTGAGGGTACGAGAGTTCTGAAAATGTGAATTATTCTATTCCAAGAAGTTGGCTGCAAGGGCATTTTAGTCATTTTAACTATTTTCGCGCTCTAGCTCAAATTTTAATAGTATAATCAGTTGTTTTGCAATATTATTTATGATTTATAATTGAATTGAATAGATTTGAGCCATTTGGAGTCGGATACTCGTGGCAAGGGCACCGTTTCATAGTGATTTTGTACCGGTTCGAGATAAGTGGCTTGTCTAACCTTGTGTGGGGGACTTGGTCCCTTAGGATGTGATATTTTGTAATTGAATGCCTTGTGCGTGAGGTGACGAGCGCGTACTTGAGCTAATTGTTGAAAACTCGAATTTTTACTTAAAATATTTGAACTCAATTTCTTTCGTATTTGCCTTATTCTGATTGCTATTATAGCATGTGCTAGTATAGAAAAGCACGTTTAGTGGAATTACTTACCTATTTACTTAAACTTCCTTGTTCTCACTTTATGAAGCATATTAGGCTAGGATCTATTATTATGTGCCATGAGTTTGATAATTATTTGATAGTTTGAGTTGTTGTTGTATTGATGTACTTCACTTCTGAATATTCTCTAATTGTGGTTGCGCATTAAAATTTGGGACTACAGGACTGTATCCCAAGAGCTCCCACTACACGTGCTATGTTTTAAGATTGAGAGTGAGGGATACCAAGAGATCCCCGAATTATTATTGTGGATTCCAAGAGATCTCAGAATTATTATTGAGGATACCAAGAGATCCTAGAATTAATATTAAGGATACCAAGAGATCCTCGGGATACCAAGAGATCCCGGAGTTATTATTGAGGATACCAAGAGACCCTAGAATTACTATTGAGGATACCAAGAGATCCTCAGGATACCAAGAGATCCCTTAGTTATTATTGAGGATACCAAGAGATCCTAGAATTATTATTGAGGATACCAAGAGATCCTCGGGATACCAAGAGATCCCCGAACAATTTATTGAGGATACAAGAGATCCTCGGAATACCAAGAGATCCCCGAATTATTATTGTGGATAAAAAGAGATCCTAGAATTATTATTGAGGATACCAAGAGATACCAAAATTATTTATTAAGGATACCGAGAGATCCTCGGGATACCACGAGATCCTCGATGTTAAATATGTGTGGTTTATACCTCTATTCATTGTTTGTGTTTGTTCTCTGTTACTGTTTTACTTATTATCTTGCTACATTATTGATGTGATTAATCTCATATTGTCTCCTTATTATTATATTGATTATTATGTTATATCTCAGTAGGGCTCTGGCCTTCTTCGTCACTACCCAACCGAGGTTAGGCTTGGCATATACTGAGTACCGTTGTGGTGTACTCATGCTACTCTTCTGCACACTCTTGTTGTGCAGATCTAGGTACATCTGATCGAGCACATTATCAGTGATCCAGGCGTTATATTGGGAGACTTGAGGTACTTCTGCCACATCCGCAGATCGAAGAGTCTCCTTCTACTCTATCTTGTAGTTAGCGGTTTCATTTCTTGTTGAGGATATTTTTGGATATTAGAGTTGTATCTTATGATTTTCATAACCTGTATTGCCCGTGGGTTTTCAGGTCTTTGGGATAGTTTCATAATGTTAAGTGTTAAAGTGTATGTGCCAGGAGGCAATTATATACATTATTCCTGTTATTTAGTTTTGATTATAATTTTCCACAAATGTTATTACTTCCGCAAGGTGTTAGGCTTACATAGTCGCGAAGACTAGGTGCCGTCATGACATGTTCACAATTGGTGAACTAGGGTCATGGTAGTAGTTGTGATGGATGGACAGACAGTGTCGATATCTATATTAATATCAGCTAGATTACGTGAGGCAATTTTGTTAGAGAGATTTTGCTTAGATTTTTTTAGGGAAACGTGGTATTGTTTATTGGCCATTTAGGGTTGGGAGGGAAGTTCTTTGGCCACGTGGTTGGTTATTGGGGATGGAGGATTATCTCTCATGCAGCTAGGTAATATATCATTTGTGGTGAGGTGTGTTATATTAGAGGACTTAGAGGTGGTTGAGTGTGACAAACGCATAGATTTAAGATGGTTTAGGGTGTCATTAGTAGTAGGGGTAATTATAGCTTTGTATGTGATTTAATTGGGTGATTTTGGAGTCTACCAAGTGGACGTTCGTTTGTTCATTGTTAGCCACGTCAATTTCCATGGAGGAGTTGTCATTATTTCCTAGACTCCCTGTGAGTTCATTGGTGGTAGCAGGTGGATTGCCCAATGCACCAAAGAAGTTATTTGTATCAATTGTATTAACAATTTGATTAGCATTATTAGTAAGTAAAAAAGGAGTAGGAGTGTTTCCGTTGAGATTTGCACTACTAGATAAAGGGGGATGGGAGGACTTGCTTGGGATGGGAAGTAAATGGACCATTATTTTACCATCATTAGCTTGTTGTGATTTTGGCTTGTATATAGTATTCTTTTTCTTGAAACAGTATGCCAGACACCATCTATAGGCAGAGGATATCCCTTTTGCATGTCATGACTTGGAGTGTCTAAAATCTTATACTGGCTAGTGGCATTGTCTCATTTTGAAGTGGAAGGTTTGCTTTTTTGTATCATGTAATTGCATGAGACCATTGAATGCCCTAGTCTACCACAATTCTTGCATAGGAAATTGATAAATTCATAATGAATTGTTGGTTATGTGGTCCAATGTAAACAAATGGTGTGACCGGAACCTCCAGTGGAACTTCAATGCATAATCTAGTATAACGGCCCCTTATGGTAGAATAGGTGCATCCATCAATTTTTAAAAGTTTACCAATTTCGTTTCCAACTTTTGTGAGGATTTGGCCTTCATAAAATTCAGTTGGCAATTGTGCTAAACGGATCCAAATAACAGCTAGTGAGATCTTGGCTTTTGAGGCAATAAAGTTTGGTACCCATTTTTGGACAGATAGGAAATGTCCAAAGATGAAACAAGGTCCCATCAGAACTCAGAAGTTAAGTGTGCTTGGGCGAGAGTAATACTAGGATGCATGACCCCCTGAGAAGTCTTCGTATTGCATCCCTCTTTTCATTGCAACGGTGTAGAGAGAGAACCTCTATATTCTCACTATAATATTAACGATGAACAATCCAAAACACTCTAACTTCATTCCTCCTAAGCCTCCTGACATTGATCAAATGCAATGCTCAACTTCTCCTACGCCTTCAAACCAAAGTTTCAAGGATAGACTAATTGATGGCATTCAAGAAGGGGAAATCCACATGGTCATTGATTCACATAACCAGCCTCATCTACCACCTCCCATTGGTCTTGCCAATATAATACCCTACTCCAATGACGATCATCTAATTCATTTATCTCCGAAAGATCTACATCGTATTTACTCTCCATAAAAATTCTCTACGATAATAAAACTACAAGGAATGAGAATCCAACACCAATTATTCAAAAAGAAAATCCAAGACCTGTAGAAACTTAAGGAAAATTTTCCTCTCATAGACCTAGGATATGAATATTTTATTACAAAGTTAGCAATGAGGATAGCATGTAGTAAATAAGTTCAAAATATCCAATACGAAAAAATACCTAATTGAAAACCACTTTAAAACCCGGTGGAAGATTTTAGGGAAACTATCAACTATGTCCATTTATAAGTAGTCCATTATAAAAATTAGAAAATTGATAAAATATTACTAATATTAGCCATATTAGTCAATTAGTTATTTGTAGTAAAAAAATATCAAACTTTTGCTTTGTTTTGAGTGGGTGTTATTAGAATAGATTGGGCATAACTTAAGGAGCTTGAATCTCAGTTTTGGGATGATTTGGTGAAGTTTTGAGGTGGTTTGAAATGAAAATTCGAAGTGCTGAACATGAAAAAAAATGATATGTATATCACACTGTGTATCGAATATGTATCATATTTGTATCAACTGTGTATCACATGTGCATCCATATATACATGTGTGTGAGATACATGCGTGATACATGTTTGATACATGTATCGCAGAAGATATTTTTGACCTCGATTTAATTACGGATTTTGATGCCAAACCAGTCCAAATCACTTCCAATCTTCCTCAAATTTTGTATATTGACTAATCTATATATTTTCAATGAATTTCAACTATACCCAATGAAAATGTTCATTTTTTGTTTAGAGTTTTCGAATATTATACAGATTTTTGTATTTCATCACCTTATTTGCTACCATGTTCATGAAATTTCTTTTCCGTCTTGTATCTAATGGTAGCTCAACTCTTCAGAATGGTATTTGCAGAATGTGTGCATTCAATTTGGATCGAAAGAATTTGAGTTCTTGAGAGGAAGAGCAAAAGTGTGGAACTTGTAGCTGAGGAGATACCCTATATATTGAATGCCCGAGCGTCATGTAGAATTAGATCTCTTATCCATAGCCTAAAGTTCCAAGACCAAACGATAGGCTTGAGTTTATGCTGTTGTACGGTTCAAGACTTTAGCAAGCTGTGTGAGCTTAGCTATTATTCTCTGTAAAATATTCCTCTGGTAGTTGGTAAACTTGTTAGTTACCAACAACAGAAAAACAAATCATTTAGGAAGATAGCAGAATATCCATGGTTCGCAAATAATGATAAGAATATTACTTGAACATGTAATAGTTTGTTCTGTTCTTGAAAATGCATTCTTCTTACATGAATACTTATGCCTCGAAAAATTTGGCATCAAGAAAATTTTAATGCTACCAGGCCAGCAAGAAGCTAATGGAACCAAGATCAAACCATGTATGTCATTCCCACCTGGATAATATTCATGTGAGGAACACGCATTGTTGCAGCGCCTCCTCTACAGTTCTTCCTCATGAATGCATAGAAGTAATTTATTGACAGTTTCTTGATGAACCAAGAGTTTTTCTTCGCCCTCACGTCCCCATGTCCAAGCAAATATGTAAAACCAGATTCTGTGGCTTCTCGGAGAGCAGAGAGCTCATATTCCAAACTAGGATCTTCATCCACCGACATAACACTAGCTGGCAATGCCATAGATGCTTCTGATGTTGATGCATCTGCGTCTAATCTTTGATCACTCATCAAAGGAATCTTAAGCTCGTCCATTGCATCACCATCCTGTATTTCAGATTCATCCCTGGACTTGACGGAAATGCTATCAAGATCCTGTTGAATCAGGTTGCTTTCCAAAGCAAGATCCAGGGCCTCCTTTCTTAGAAACTTTTCAAGGCTATCCACCAAAAGTTGCTCAAACGCATGATGATCTTCTTTTCTGACATCCTTATAGCCATATCTAGCTACACAACGGAACATATGATAGTCCTTCGGACCAACCCTTCGAAACAAGAACCTTTCATCCTGAGGGACAATAGGTACTGGCACATACTTGATGCATACAAAGACTATCACAGAGTGAATAGCTGGAAGGTCCAATAGGAACTGTCCCAAAATAGAGGGAATGCCTTGAACCAGCTCATTGTATAGTAAACCTATCCCTGGTACTCTTACAGTCCCAAGAGAAGAGCCAAGCTCATGCATGAAATCCATTGAAATCTTCTGCTTAACCTCACTCTGGTACTTCAAGACGCTCCCATAGTTCCAAAGATACATCACACAGAGGAAGAAAGACGCAAAAACAAGTGGAAGCCAACCACCCTCTAAGATCTTGGATAAAACAGCAGACAAATAAATGAGCTCTATTGTTCCAAATATAAGTGGAAAAATGAGAGCCAGAAACAAATTTGTTTGCCATATCAGAAGCATTACCACTGTGACCAAAGTGGTGCTAACAATCATGACACCGACTTCAGCTATGCCTGCAATAGAAAAGGAAGAGCTTCATGTGAAATATGCTCAAGTAAGGATATCTAATAACGATTCAAGCAAGTACTCCCATCCGTGTCAATTTATATAGCAGTGTTTGAAGTAGACACATAATTCAAGGAAGGCACTTGACAATCTCTCTGGAATGGACCAAAAAGAAAGAGTACCATATAGAATGGAATAGATCAAAATATATTAACTAAGCGGTAAAAAATCTTTTGTCTGTTTTAACAAAATCCAAAATAAAATTGCGAAAGTGAGGGACCAACCATATGCATTGGCTATGTCTGTCGTGCTCCTGAAGGCAGCAACAACAAGCATGCACATTATCATCAAAAACCAATTAATGACAGGAATGTAGATTTGACCCATGTGCTTCCTTGAGGTGTGAATAATCTTCAACCTTGGGAAACATCCAAGAGCCATAGCTTGCTTAACACATGAAAATGAAGCAGATATCATGGCCTGACTAGCAATTATAGCTGCTAGAGTTGCTATCCCAAAAACTGGCCAGAAAAAACCATCTGTTGTTGACAAAAACTACCGTCAAAGAAGTGCTTAAAAATAAAAACTGTTCAACATTCGAATCTCTAGAAAAAGGAAGCAGCAACAATATATATACAAGATGCCTCTTGTCTATAATACCTGGGACAGAATCATAAAATACTCTGCCATATGAATTTGGGTGTTTCATAAGATAAGCTGCTTGGCCAAAGTAGGCCAAAAAAAGGCAGGGGAACACCACGCTTGTGAAGGCAATCTGCAGCAGTGCACTTACATCAGAATGTAAACAAATGCTGCAGAAATCATATTTAAGGTTGGTAGATGACACTTTCAGCCAAGGCAAAGTAAAGAAAGGAACCTGTATAGACTTCACAGAGAAATGACCTAAATCAGCAAACATTGCTTCTGCTCCTGCAATTATTCATCAAAGCGTATCAACTCATCAGCAACTACTACTATCATGCCTTAATCGCAAACTAGTTGGAGTCGGCAATAGAATCCTCTGTATATCTAATAATTTGTCTATAAAGGAAAATTACGAGTTCTCTAAAACTAAATGGTTTCTTAATCTAACACTTAGTCCAACACTATCGTAGATATATCTGACCAAACTAAAAAGACTACTGGAAAAAGAAGTAGGTTCTATCGAGATTTGAACTCAAGTTATATGTCCGAACCACTAGACCGTGGTAAGCTCAAACGGCATTTATATCACTCATATTCTAAATCATTTCTCTGGTTTTCCAAATATGCCCAGATACATGCATCATAAATGAAATAACACATTGCAAATCAATTTTTAACTCAATAGAAGCATATGCTAGAGTAGTCAGGAAAAAGGAACATTCATCCTTTGAGAATAGTTTGAATCCTTGTTTCTTATGAATCAAACAATGTTTGCTTGCACTCGGTAGAAGATAAGAAGCCATCAGGCCAGCAACTAAACCACTGCAAATGTCTCAATTATCATACTCCTCATTACGCACACAATACAAGAAGTAAAGAAGGTAGCCCCATATATGCGCACATAAATTGAAAACTCAGACCTCTGTATGCACCAAAATATTTTAAGAACTCTATACCAAACCAACGGAGAAAGGAACTCCACGTACCTGTGATGCATAAAACACAGCCACCAAGAGCTGACCATCCATTGGTTGAGTTCTTCGTGAAGAACAGATAGATATAAACTGGATTTAAAGCCCTTAAGACAGTTACATCATGCTTCAGCAGGTTATAAATTCCTATAGACCCCAGACTGAAGAACCACAAAGCAAGGGCAGGAGCAAATGTAAAACCCACTTTGCTTGACCCATATTTCTGTATACTGAATAACGCGCCAAGGATGATAATTGAGGTGATAACAAGAGCATCTGCAAACAACATTAATAGGGTGTTTTAAGTTTGCCACATCTCTTTGTGATGGTCGGACATAACAATGTCTCCATGATATGAATGTGCAGAGAGAACTTCAAAATATTCTATTGGAGAATATTTAAATCGAAGGCCTGCAATACTAAACATATGCTGAACAGCCAAAATTTTTTGATCCCACTAAGATGTGAAGTGGTGATTTTCCATATCGTAAGGGAACCTTAGTTTCACCACAGTACAACACATAGCTAGAAGAGGTATGCAATTTGAAGCGACTCAAATCTTTTTGTGTTGTCTTGGATCCATAATTAATCCTACGGATCCTTAGGATTAATATATTCTTTCCCATCCTGTAGTTTTCCTCAATAAGCCAAGTAGCACAACTCTTTCTACCCATCCCCTATATTGTCCCGTTTGTGCAATTTTTTTGTTTGTTTGTTTGTTTGATAAGGCCCTTTTGTTCAATGTAATAGAACCTATGTTACGCGGACTCTCCAAAATATAGCTGCACCCGTGTTGGATCCTTAAAAATGCACTACTTTTGGAGGATCCGACACGTACCCGGCCACATTTTCGGAGAGTCCAAGCAACATAGAACCGAACCTTAATCACTGGTTTGTCAGATTTATATTTATAGTTTTGCCACAGTACAAGTTAAATAGAAGAGGCATGCTATCTGAAACTAACTTAGCATTTGCAGTACTGCACATTTTGGCACTTCACTTCTCAAAAGTAGCAAGTAGCAGCAATTACAAAGAAAACAAGGAAACTCACTTGTGCCAAATCCGGGGATCTTACCCTGCAGCCCACTTACAGCAGACATAACTGCAACAAATGAGGATCATTAAGAGACTGGATTGAGTAACAAATAAACACTATCAAACTAGAGAAACTAATTTAGGTGCCAGACAACTTAAAAGCATAGTCATAATTATACCTCAAGGACCCGGTTCACATAATAAAGCTACAAGCCTGTGAAGAAATAGAAATAACAAATGACAAATAATTGCAGAACTCAATGTTTTAGACGACTTCCTTTCTAGTTGACTGTTTTATTATCGAGGACCAGAAGCATTCACATCACCCATTACCACTACAGCATGTACATGGTAGTTTAGAGAATCCAAACAAAAGCATCCATCTTATGCCAGTGATTGAACGGACCAAAAAGTATAGTGAAAAATCAGCTTTTTGTAGATATGTTTTAAAATCAATAATATTATACGTGACAGCAGAAGATATTCTCCTTTTCTTTTGAGCTAAATGAAAAGCATACTACCCCCCCCCCCCACACACACACACCAAGTTAAGTTGACGAGAGAGTTACAATAGTAACTTCGTTCCAATAGGCACGATAACATCAAATTAGACATACAATTTACCCAACCCTTGAATATTTCACCTGCTCTATTGTAATTCTTAAACAGACAGCAAATAGTTCCGTCCTCTAAACACTTCATTTCTCCTTTCCTTCCAGTCTTCTTCAACAAAGATAGAGATTAGCATTTATGAGGAAGGTAGAAGATCAAAACTGGATGCTAGAAAGTTCACTCAAGGTTGCTTGTTGGCCACTTAATGAGGATCTTAGAAAAAACGTTTCTGCATCTTTGAAGGACAACAAAATTTAAAAATAAATAAGTAAATAGAATACCTGACATTGCTGGGGTCAAGATACCATCACCTATAATCATTGATGTTCCCATCAGAACCAACAGCAACAGAAGGGTTTTTAGAGAAGATTTACGTTCCAAAATCTCCTTTATATTTAAAGCTCTTTCCAGCTCTGGAGTCGGCAACTTGAGCTTAAAACTTGAGATGCGTTCATCAGCTGGCTGTCGATTAGGAAGAAGGTTAACATTTGCATACCTGCAGATCAATGAATAGAGTGCAAATGTTCCTCCTGCCATTAAAATCATTGAGTTCTTAAAGGAAACCATCTTTCCCCAGAAGACAGGCACATGATAAATCAAAAAAAATAAAAGGCAGTTTTATGAACTAACCATACCTTCCCCATTATCATTGGCCTTGAGCACTATAAATACATATTTCATTAGTGGAAGGAGAGCAATTGTGTATAACACAATGGACAATGCCCCCAAGATATCAACTTCAGATGTGATGGGCACCTTGCTGAAAACATCTGAGAAAACATATAAAGGGCTTGTCCCCAAGTCACCATATACTACACCAAGCGTTTGAAATGCCAGAGAAAGTGTACTCAAAAGAGAAGCCTCCTGTTTTTTTTAAGAGACACGGATTAGTAAAGGAAGACATGAAGGTAGGCCCTTGTAGAAACACTTCTCCAAGAGATAATCACAATTACAAACTGACAGAAGAGCAAGCATTTATAAATATAATTATATCCCTATGATTCATATTGTTATCTTAAGAACTTTTTCATGACGCATTGTTAGCCAATACTACATGGAAAATGGAAGTTGCCTTGCTAATCATTACGTAGAAGGAAAAGAGAAAAGGAAATTATCTTTTCTCGAAGTTCAACCTTAGCTCTACTACATTCTTGCCATATATAGGGATCAAAACCTCGGAAACTACTTCCACCAAACTGCCAAATATTATAAGGAATTGGCTTGGGCAAAAAGGAGGAGAAGATGAAACAATAAAGTTTTCTTGGCCTCTAAAAGTTGTTACAAAAACTTTATGTTCCCAATACTCTCCCTCTTATGCCAAGCTTTCGATAAGTTTCTTTTAAACTAATGCGCAGAAATTATCCCAGTATGAGCTTCACATCTTATGTGAACTCATACTGACATTCCTAAACTTGGAATTGGATAAAGGAGAAGAGCTGCAGTAAGGTGACACTCAATGTAAAACTAGTCAATTTCTAACGAATCACAAGATTAACACATAGCAGCAAGCCGTTGGGATCAACAACTAAGGAATAATCTTGGAGGTTTTATCCTAAATTTCGTATCAAAAGCATAATCTTATCCAATCTCAGATGAATAGACAATATAAAGATAGGATTTTAACCTTTTTATTGTGGCCGGAATGAGCAACAGAAATCTCCATAGCTTCAACATCAAAAGAATCAACTCTTTTGGGCTTCTTGACGAGCCTTCTCCTTACAGATCCATAACCTTCTCTATTAATTTCCTCATCACCAAAGAGTAACCAAGGTGGTGATTCTGAGTCCACTTCACTACCATCCACCCATCTTGTCGAACCCCCACTTCCTCCAGTTGTGCTTCTCTTCAATAATCCCACTGTACTGCTGCTCTCTTCTATCTCTCCTTTCTCCATTTTTCCAATCTTTCACTATGATTATTTTTTCCTTCTGCTAAGATTTGGTCAACTACACTATCATTTTCTGACAAATTCAAGAATCTTGAAACTTTGTAATAACTAGACAAAGGCACTACTTCTATATTTTTAGAATTTTCCCAGCTTCACATGCGAATATTATCTGATATTCCAAGATCCAATAGGGAATAGGGATATTTGTCTAAATAGTTAGTAAGTAGGAGTAGTAACTTTTTGTAAACTGAAAAGTTAACAGTAACAGAAGTTAGGAATTCACCAAACAACGTTGACATTTTCTTCAGCATGATTTGCGTTTTTTGGTCTCGATTTTTGATTGGCAGCCTTGTGCCATGGTAAAATACAATATAATCATTAAATTGTTGTAGCCTTGTGCCAAATTAAAATATAATATCATGTGATACACGGCACACGGGTAGCATTCAATATAGGATAAGGAATCAAGGCTGGTTTTAGGCTTTTAGCGTAACTATCAAACCGTACCTTGAGAATCATGTGTTGTGCATTACTATCGCACGTAGTACTGCCTCTCTTTCTTTATTTATGGTCATGATTGTATTTGTATCCATTAATCAGTCGGTCTCCAATTAGTTAGGCTTGATTCATAAAATCTTTTAATCCACTCCATTTTAAACAATAAATTCAATATTACATGATTTAGGGTTTATTTGGTACGAAAGAAAATATTCTTTAGAAGTTTTTCAATTTTTTTATATTTGGTTGGCTTAAATGTTTTTGAAAAATATTTTCCTTATTAATTTATTTTCCTTCAATTGGAGGAAAATATTTTCCTTATCAAGAAAAGAAAAAATATTTTTAAAATCTCTTTCTCAACCTTCATCACCCTCACCACCTCACTCCACCCCCTCTCCAAAAAAAGATTTTTTTTTTAAATTTTAATTTTTTCGTTACCACCTGTTGGCCAAGTTGAGTTGAAGTTTTGAAGATTGACAAATGAACATTAGAAGAAGGACCTGGTCCATCATGAGAAACACAGTTAGTCATAACCACTGCACATGGAAGGCACGTGAGGAAGATATGTACTGAGGCATATGCAACAAATATCTTTTGAACATGATCGAAAATGTTGTATTGAGTTCTAAGGGGAACAATCTTCTTAAGATAAGAGAACACAATCCTAAGCTAGGATAAGGATGAGAGTTTGTAGTAGTTAAGGATTGAAATCGACAAAGGATAAGCGCCAGAGTCTTGATCAAACTCTAACTGCTAATCTATTAAATAACTAAGTTGTTTTCTTTTACAGGAAATGCACATAAGCAGAAGTAAAGCATATTTGAGAGCAAAAAGAATCAAGTCTATTTTACAAGCAATATATGCGAGATACAAGTGTGCACATATGTCGTTACATTAACTAAGATAGAAGAACCAGTTTCATCATTGTGTTTATTCAAAGTTTAGTTCAATTGTAGTAGGTTTTCATATTATACCTTTCAGCTTTTATAGAAGCAATTGTATTAGGTGCATTGAGTATTCAAGTTAGAGTTAACTTGAAAGCGTCGCAATACTTGAGGTTGTGTACCACACTGGGATTAGAGTTAATCCTTAGGTCTACAAAGAGTCTTTGTAAATGCAGTTTTTGGCTTAATGATTTTAGTGGAGTTTGTGAAAATCCTACTGAGTAGTAGGTCGTGGTTTTTTCACCTTTTGAGCCTAGTGTTTTCCACGTAAAAATATCTGTGTACTTTACTTTCAGGATTTATTATTCTGCAAATTGTTGTGGTTATAACATTTAGAAGAACCAGGTTCTTCTAACGTGAAAATTAGGTACCCCACAAATCACCCCCTCCTCTTGTGTGGTATTGACATTTAGAACATCAATTGGTATCAGAGCAGGTTATACTTGAAGAAGTTAACACCTTAGAAAAGATCAACATGAGTGCACCACCTGGGAACTAGGAAGGGCAATCCACTGCTAGGCCTCCTCTCTTCAATGGCCTCTACTACTCCTGGTGGAAAAACAGAATGAGGGACCATATCATGAAAGAAGATTATGAGCTTTGGGATATCATCATTGATGGACCTTTAACTACAACCAAGAAGAATGCTGAAGGAGTGGATGTTCCAAAGACAAGAGTAGATTGTTTTGTTGAAGATCTAAGGAAATGGGAGAAAAATGCAAAAGCCAAGAAGTGGTTGGTTTGTGACTGGGTCCCGATGAGTACAGCAGGATTCAAGGTTGTGCTACTGCCAAGGAGATCTGGGACACTCTACAAGTGGCTCATGAAGGAACACCTCAGGTAAAGAGGTCAAGATGAACTCTACTGTATTCTCAATATGAAAATTTTACCATGAAAGAAGGATAAACTATCCAAGAAATATATACCAGATTCACTACACTGACAAATGAACTTGGGTCTCTTGGAAGGATTATCCTGGAAGAAGACAAGGTGGAGAAAATCCTAACTAGGGTTCTGTCAATCTCCTGGAAAGCAAAATCTCTGCTATTTAGGAATCAAAGAACATTGCTACTCTAAAGTTAGATGAACTAATTGGAAATCTCACTACATATAAACTGAGAAGGCAAATAATGAAAATGGATGCTCCAAAGAAAGAAAGAAGTCTGGCTCTCAGAATTTTAGAAGGATCAGATCTTGAAGATGATGAGATGGCTATCATAACCAGAGATTTCAAGAAATTCCTTATGAGAGTAAAGGGTACTTCAAAAGAAACAACATTCAGCAAATCTAGAGCTCCAGAGAAACACTAAAGAAGGTTGTTACAAGTGTGGGAAGACTGATCACCACATCAGAAATTGTCCACAATGGGAGATTGAATGGAAGAAACAAAGAGCTGAAAGAAGAAACAGGAAGAAGGAACATGTTCAACCAAAAAGGAATAATGGATCAACTAAAGCCATGGTTGCTACATGGGGAGAACATCAGATAAGGACTCAGAAAATGAAGCTGAAGATGAGCAAGCTCTTACGGCCATTGGAGAATCAGAAGATGGATAGGAGGTAAGTATCCTACACTTTAAAGAAAAGATAAAAATTTTATCCAAAGAAAAACTGGTTGATTTGTTGATGGACTTCATAGATGAGTCTGAAATATTAAACAGCGAGAAAGATATTTTGTCTAAAGAATATGTTATCCTAGAAGAAAAATGTAAAAGACTTGAGTCTAGTGCTGATAAGAGTGACAACATAAGTACTGAGATGAAGAATCAGGTTCATCAACTTGAAAATAAGATTCTAGAACTCAGATCTAAAAATATTAAACTGAAACTAGGGACATGTAAGAAAAAGGCAGATCAATCATATCTCATCTTAGAAGAAAATATAGGAAAAATGAAAGATGAACTATACAAGAAAGATGAGTTGATTAAAGTCTTAAAAGAAGATTTAGGAAAGGTAAGGCATGAATTAGACAGAAGATGCAAATGGTACAATGCTTCTGATGCACTCTCTTGGCTATAGGAACATCATAGTAGCAATAAGAGAAGACTTAGATTTGGGACTCAATCTCCAAAATGGGATCTCAAAAACAAGTATCTCACACTTCCTCAGAATAATATTTGTACACATTGTGGTAAGATTGGCCATTACAAAAACGAATGTAATTCTAGAGAAAAGGCTGGTCAAAACAACAAAAATTTTGTTAAAGAAAAACACACACTGCCTAGTTGGGCAAAGAAAATTTTTATTTATCTTTTTGCCCATAGAAAAGGACCCAAACTAGTTTGGGTTTCTAAGATTAACCCATGATTTCTTTTGCATGATCAAGTGAAAAGAAGTAGCCAGATATGGTACATGGATATTGGCTGCTCAAAACATATGACTGGTAACAAGAACCAGTTCCTTTCACTTGAGAACCAAAAAGGAGGTAATGTCTCCTTTGGAAATGGAAAGAAAGGTGAGATTATTGGTGTTGGAAAGGTAGGAAAAATAGACTCTCATTCTACTAAGAATGTCTATTTGATAGATGGCTTAAAGTATAGCCTGATAAGTGTGTCACAACTGTGTGACAGAGGTAACCTTGTGGCCTTCACTTCCATAAAATGTTTTGTGATTAGCCTTACTACTGACAAGATTATTTTGCAGGGAAGGAGAGTTAACAATATTTACATTGTAGATATGTCAACTCTCTCTGAAAATGAACTCACATGCTTGAGTGTGGTAATTAATGATCCCCTTCTTTGGCACAAAAGACTCGGCTATGCGAGTCTAAAATTAAATTAGTCTCCAAGGACATGGTAATAGGGCTACCTAATATCAAGTTCAAGGAAGACAAGGTTTGTGAGGCATGTGCAAGGGGGAAGCAGGTAAGATCATCCTTTAAACCTAAGAAAATGGTAAGTACTTCCAAGACGTTGGAACTGGTTCATATGGATCTTTGTGGTCCAATGAGAGCCATGAGTAGAGGTGGTAAAAAATATGTGATGGTGCTAGTTGATGATTATTTTAGGTTTACCTGGGTATTGTTTCTAACTTCTAAAGATGAAGCATTTGAAATGTCACTGCTTTTATTAGAAAAACCCAGAAGCAATTAGGAAATCAACTTGCTTCCATTAGGTCTGATCATGGAACTGAATTTGAAAATGCAAAATTTGCTGAATTTTGTGATGAAAATGGAATAGACACCAATTTTTCCGTACCTAGGACCCCTCAGAAAAAGAACCCTTGAGGATTTGGCAAGGACTATGTTACTTTCTAGTAACTACCTCATAGCTTCTGGGCAGAGGCTATAAACACTGTTTGTTATATAATAAACAGAAATATGACTAGGCCTCTCGTAGAGAAAACTCCTTATGAGTTACTTAAAGGGAGAAAACCAAACATATCCCACCTTAGGGCTTTTGGTTGCAAGTGTTATGTGCACAATAATGCCAAAGACTCCCTAGGTAAGTTTGATCCCAGAAGTGATGAGGGAGTATTCTTGGGGTATTCTTCACATAGCAAAGCAAATAAAGTATTTAATAAAAGATCCGTATGTGTTGAAGAAAGTGTACATGTTGTATTTGATGAATCTAACACTCTTTATGAGAGATAGGAACATGAAGATGAAGCCATTGGACTGGTGAGAAAATTAACTGAAGTCACAACACAAGTCAAGGTTGTACCAAAGGAAGGAGCAGGTGATGGAACAGGTCCATTCACCCCGGGCAATCTGAAAGGGGGAACCAATCCAAAGGATCCTGCTTCTAATCATGTTCCTCTACAACATAACAATGAAGGAGAAACCAACAGAAATCAGATGGTCGGAAAATCTTACAAGTATTTGAGTTCTCACCCCATTGAGAACATCATAAATGATCCAATATCAAGAGTCAAGACAAGATCACAACTGAAGAACCTATGCGCATTTGATGCCTTTCTTATCTCTTGTTGAACCTAAAAATGTGAGTGAAGCTCTACAAGATGCAGACTGGGTCAATCCTATGCAAGATGAACTCAATCAGTTTGAAAGAAGTCAAGTCTGGCACTTGGTTCCAAACCCAAGGACAGGTCAGTCATTGGAACAAAATGGGTCTTCGGGAACAAATTGGATGAAGATGGAACAGTTACAAGAAATAAGGCAAGGTTGGTGGTTCAAGGCTATAGTCAAGAGGAAGGCATTGATTATGATGAGACTTTTGCTCCAGTTGCTAGACTTGAAGTAATTAGACTCCTCATAGCTTTTGCAGCATATATGGAATTCACTCTTCATCAAATGGATGTTAAAAGTGCCTTCTTAAATGGCTATCTTAAAGAAGAAGTATTTGTAAGACAGCCTACAGGATTCGAAAGCAAAGAATGTCTTGAACATCTTTACAAGCTAGATAAGGCTCTCTATGGTCTCAAGCAGGCACCAAGAGCTTGGTATGAAATGTTGTCAAAATTCCTCCTGGAGCATGGGTACAAAAGAGGTAAAATTGACACCACCATATTTCTAAAAGAAAGAGGTAGAGATCTTCTTATTGTATAAATATTTGTTGATGATATCATATTTGGGGCCACCTGCAGAGATAATTTGAGCAAGGAATTTGCAAAACTAATGGACAGTGAATTTGAAATGAGTATGATGGGTGAACTAAACTTTTTCTTAGGCATACAGATAAAATAAAGCTCAAATGGAACCATGATTCATCAATAGAAATATACAAAGGAACTAATCAAGAAGTTTAAAATGGAGGACTCTAAAGAAATAGATACTCCTATTGTAACTGCCACTAAATTAGATGCTGATGAACCTAGTTCATCAAATGATCAAAAGTTGTATAGGGGTATGATTGGTTCACTCTTGTATCTTAGTGCAAGTAGACTTTGTGCACGTTTTCAGGCTAATCCTAAAGAGTCTCATTTGATTGCTATCAAAAGAATATTGAGATACTTGAAAGGGACCATTGAATTATGTCTATGGTATGCTGAAGGTAGTAACTTTGATCTAGTAGGATATGCTGATGCTGACTATGCAGGTTTTCTAGTGGATAGAAAAAGCACTTCAGGTATGGCTCACTTTCTTGGTTCATATCTTGTATCATGGGCCACCAAGAAACAGAATTCAGTAGCCTTATCTACTACTGAGGTTGAGTATGTAGTTGTTGCTTCTTGTTGTGCTCAACTACTGTGGATCAAGCAACAATTAGTAGACTTTGGTATAGCATTAGGATGCATACCAATATTCTGTGACAACACTAGTGCTATAAGCATGACAAAGAACCCGGTTCATCACAAAAGAACTAAGCACATAGATGTCACACATCATTTCTTGAGAGACAATCATGAGAAACGACTAATTTCCATAGAATTATGTGCAACTGATAAGCAAATAGCTGACATCTTCACCAAGGCTTTAAGTAGAGAAAATTTTGAAAGGAATAAGTTAGAATTAGATAGATTAAGATCACCTAAAAGGACCAGTTCAGAAAGCACAAGAAAAAAAATATATGAAAAAAATTATATGAAAAAAAATGATTTTATTTTTGGTTAGGAGTTCTTAATCTGTGTGAATATTAGACTAATTTCAACTTAATCTAATATTGTAAATAGTATACCCTTGTGACATGTGTTTATGAAATTCATTAAACTCTTACAAAATTTCTATTTTGCTATATGAGGCATAATTAAGAGAAGTGTCGCTTGAAGAACCCAGTTCATCAAAGTATGCTCATGAAAAGTCCAGGTATGTTTTTATTCTTTGCACAATTAGAAAAATTTAATTATCAATTATAAGCAAGAATCCTAGATATACCAAAAGTCCAAAATACTATCTGTTGAACCACTGAACCAATTTTATTGAAACTAGAAGTCTAAACATAACGGCAACCTTACTTAAATCCTAGTAATTATATTTAGTACCTAAGGAGACGTGAACTCTAATTTGATTAGACTTCTAAGTGACTACTGAAAAGGCTGCAAAATCTGAACAATTATTACCTTCTTTAAAAACCCCAAGACACTCCTCAATTATCAATTCTTCAAAAAATACTTGAACTCTCTCTCTTTCGTGTCTGTAACTCTCCATAACTTCCACACCACGAAAAATTCACTTAGGGTTTCAGAATTCTCCCACAATGACAAATCCAAAAGATAACACATGCACTCCACCACCCATTTCATCCAACACCTCATCTTCCACATCACCTATTGAAAATCCTAAACCTCGATTCTTTCACCATAAAATGCTAGCAAGAAAACTGTAGCAACCCTTTCTTTGAGGAAAACCCTGAATGAAAAACTTCAATCAAGTCAAAGGAAAGCAAGCCCTGTAAATAAGACCAACTCAAGCTCAGAATCTGATGATTCCATCTCCACAAGTGAAAGTGATGAACCAGGGTCTTCTGAACAAACCAAAACTCAGGAAACTCAAAGAGAAGTTGACACGTGTTATTTCTTTTCAGATGTGGTTCAGATAGAAGAAAATAGATTTGTTCTGATAGGGGCTGCTAGAGATATAGGTGGGAGTGAGTCTGAAAAGTTGAAAAAGAAAAGGAAGAAGGAGATCTTAGCCATTTGTGGGAATGAAGGAGAAGGAATATCAAAGTCAGGGGGAAATGGATCAGGGGAGGCAGTTGAAGGGTTAATAAATCTGAGCAAAGTGCAAGATGAACCTGGTTCATCTGATGAAGAAAGTCTGGCTGACTCACTAAAGAAAGTGGGGGCAAATTATGACCCGAAGAAATGCAAAGCCTCATCACAAAAAACCCTACTGCAACAAGAAAAGCAAGAAATCACCAACCAAGTCTACTGCCAGGATTAGAGCTATAAGAAGTAGAGTTAGAGAGAGTGAAGAAGAATTAAAAATAGCATTGGCGGAAAGAAAGAAAAAGAAGAAATAAAAAGGAAAAGAAAAGATTGGTCAAAGTTCAGAAACTGTTGTTGAGGAAGGAGAACAAGAGATGGAACAAGTCCAACAAGATGATAGTCCCACTGTGGAAATTCCAGTATCAAAGTCCAAGGGAAACACGACTTTTGTTAAAAAGTCTACAAAATCAGTACTTGCTGAATCTACTCTTGCCAAAAGAACAAGGTCAGCTGGAAAAGAAAAGCAAGTCAAAACTACTGAAGAAGATGATGAGTGGAGAAGTGAGGAAGAAGGAGAAGAATCTGAAAAAGAACTGGACAAACATGCCATGTTTGGCAAAAGAAAAATTTTGAAGGGAAGATTGCTAAGGGACCTGGAGGAGCCAGGGATGATAAAGCTTATGTCTGCTTTAGAAGCTCAAGGCTGGAAGAACATGGTTATTCAGATGGATGGAAAGTTGGCTAGGGACTGAACTTGTTGAGTTCATGGCCAATGGAACAGTGAAAAATGGGATAGTGACTAGCAAGGTGAAGTTTAGTGCAGTGAAGCTGGGCAAGATCTTAGGCATCCCTAGGATATGATGACTATACAAGGCAGAGGTGGCCTTGCCTACTGATCTTCAGATTACTAGAAACTTTTGTGACACCACATCTGAGGAAGAGGTGCATGAGGCCAGGGCTGTTCAGAAAAGTGAAATGAGGCCAGATCACAAAGTGCTCTTTGAATTTATCAACAAATGTCTCCTACCCAGACAGGAAAGGATACATACAACAAATTATATGGATCTGGTGCTTATGCAATGTATGAATGATGGAAAGCAAATCAATTGGTCTGCCTTCATTGTGAAGCTGCTTGAGAGGGTGCTCAATGGATCAAAAACCCATGCCATACCCTATGGATTTATCTTGACAAATGTACTTGAAAGATTAAATGTTCCCCTGAAAAAATGGGAAATGGCATCGAGCAAAGAGCATTTTGGCAGCAAGACACTTCAAACTTGTGACTATCTGCTCAGCACAACTCTAGTTGAACCTGGTTCATCAACAAAAACTCCTGTGAATAGCAAGGTCAGAGCCTTAGTTCAGGAGGTTGGAGCAAAGGATGCTGAAATAGCAAGACTTCAGGCAAGAGTGGCTGAATTGGAGGGAGAAAGAAATGGGTTGAGAGCTGAACTTACAAAGGAGAAGGAGAAAAATGAAGGAATGCTCAAACAAATGTTGAATCTGCTACAAACCCAACCCTCTGGATCTTCTAAGCCTTAGTTGTTCTATCCTAGTGTGCACCAGTCAAGACCCTTCAGTGACCCAGTTTGGGAGTTTTAGATGTTTCTTTCTTTGTTTTTCTCATGGTTGGATAATTATGTTTTTCTTTTTGTGGACTGCATTATAGAAACTACTTGCTAATTATGAATGCAGCTTATCTTGTTTTTGTTAAATATGATATTTATAGTTATTTTCTAAGTTGAGTTAACTAAAGCATGTGTTCACTTGCAGTTGCCCCAGTGGCCATGAGTACTGATTAGATTATTGAGTTCACCTTAATTATGCAACTTTTCGATTATGCCAAAAGGGGGAAGATATTTGTTCTTAAAATGTTTTTATCTGAACAAGTGATGTTTATGACCAAACTTAAATCTGGTTCTTTATAAAAGTTAAATTTTCTAAACATTCAAAGTGTTGATATTTCAGCTAAGGTTCACAGGTTATGTGATCACTAAAAGCATAGAGTTTATCATCATCAAAAAGGGAGAATTTGTTGGCCAAGTTCAGTTGAAGTTTTGAATATTGACAAATGAACATCAGAAGAAGGATCTGGTCCATCATGAGAAACACAGTTAGTCATAACCACTGCACATGGAAGGCACGTGAGGAAGATATGTACTGAGGCGTATGCAACAAATATTTTATGAACATGATCGTAAAGGTTGCATTGAGTTCTAAGGGGAACAATCTTCTTAAGATAAGAGAACACAATCCTAAGCTAGGATAAGGATGAGAGTTTGTAGTAGTTAAGGACTGAAATCGACAAAGGATAAGCGCCAGAGTCTTGATCAAACTCTAATTGCTAAACTATTAAATAACTAAGTTGTTCTCTTTTACAAGAAATGCACATAAGCAGAAGTAAAGCATATTTGAGAGCAAAAAGAATCAAGTATGTTTTGCAAGCAATATATGCGAGATACAAGTGTGCACATCTGTAGCTACATGAACTAAGATAAAAGAACTAGTTTCATCATTGTGTTTATTCAAAGTTTAGTTCAATTTTAGTAGGTTTTCATATTGTACCTTTCAGCTTTTATAGAAGCAATTGTATTAGGTGCATTAAGTATTCAAGTTAGAGTTAACTTGAAAGTGTCGCAACAATTGAGGCTACATATGAAAAATATATTTTATTTAGTAAGTTTAAAAATAATAAGGCATTAAATTTTCTTTGGTCCTTGGAATTATGAAAACTGTTACAAGTCAACAAGTAATTAAATTCGAAATATAAATTCCTAAAACTTATTATGCTATTTCTACTTAAACTAAGTTATTTCAAGTATCTTTATTAGCAAGACACAAAGTATTCTAGCGATTATGAGTAGCAAACTATAATGTGTTGAATATGTTTCCTTTCATATAATTTAGATTTATTTTTTTGAATATTTAATCTTTTATAGACTTTAATCTTCCCACTTTAGTATATCTTTCAACTCGTGTGATTTATATTTTCTTTGCCTTTCTTTAGTTTCTTTTACGTTGTTGTACAATAGTTAATGAATCTATACTCTAACCATCTTTATTTTTTCTTTTTTAATTCATCACCTTTTAAACAGTAAAAATATCTAGAGAGTTTTGTTAAGTCCTCTAAAAGAACATATGTTAGCATTCTACTTCTACTGGTGAATTTACATGATGTTTAAAAAATACCGAAAATTAACCAAACCGCACTGATACGGATGAAAACCCGACATAATTGGAACGGTTTCGAAAAGTCTACTTTTAGTTATACATAATAGAATAACCGAAAAATTATTATGGTACTGATTTAATAAAATAACCAGCCGAACCGAACCATTGCCACAACAACTGTTAATCTCCCAAATACGTATCCGAACATCCATTCTGACAAAATATTATTATTTCTTAATATAAGCAAATCTTGAGAGCTTGGCCAAACCAATAAATTTTCATATAATAGTGGTATCACGAATGGAGAGAAAGAGATGCAATATACTCCGGCAAAAAACGTCAATCATTGAACTCAAGATTGAGTTAAAGGATGATTACTACAACTAGAACAACAGGAACAAGACAAGCCATTGTGGATCATACAGCTCTTTCAACTGCCCAGTCACAGCATCAAATTAAATATAAAAATTCCAATGCTAGATGATCCTGTCTTGCATAGGGCGGGAATGAGGTGTTCTAAAACAGCTAATCCTCCGCTCCGCCGAGGGCTCATTTTCCTTTGGATTCAATCACCCTCTTCGCAAAAGATGGCAAACAGAACGATGCAGAGTGAATCTGTGGGGAGCGGGGGACCAAAATCAAAGGCACAGTAAGTACTAGAGAAGCGAGTCCTTTTGCCCCGATATTGGCATTGGAAAAGAGAAAACGAGAGAGCAGAATGACATCATACCTCAGAGTTGTAGAACTTCAAGGGTCCTCTAGTTTTGGTGTGGCTATCATCGGCATCAATGGGGTTAGTAGGATTCTTGAAATCAACAGCAGGTCCCTCAGTAGAGCAGAGCATGAAACCAATAACACCACTGAAATAAAATACAGGCAAACGACCCAAATAGGGATCAGTACTGAAGCAGAGTATCCAGTATGTCAACCGTAGGTATTCTCAGTAACCACCACCACCCAAATAAACCAGGAAAAAAAAAAAGACAAGAAAAGTCATGAATTATGACAGCACAATAACAACAATTTCAAGCCCCCGTGTGGAAAAACAAAAGGAATAACAAAATAATGCATACGTATCAGCAAATATCTTGCAAAGTGTACCTTGGATAAGTAGGAACTGTGGTCCAGGCATAGTTGACTGAGCCTTTAAAGATCTGGCGGCAGTTTGCCACGATATGCTCAATTATGTCCATGTGAAGCCATATGCTTTCCGCCTGTGTACAGACAACCCCTCCAGGACGAAGAGCCCTTGCTACTGTTTCAAAGAAAGGCTTTTCGAACAACTCTTGGGCTGGACCTGGATTTAAAGGAAGAGTAACTTAAGAGATGAAATTTCTGCGACAGAGGCAATAGGAAAGTAAATAGATTACCTATGGGGTCAGAGGAATCCACTATAACAGCATCATAAGTTCCTTCTGGGACATTTTTCAAAAATGCAACTCCTGTAGAAATGGGAGCGGATAAAGGAAAGCCCGTGAACATGTAATTGATAAATGCAAAAAGAAAAAAACAACAAAAAGGAATTAGTTTTGTCATTTTCTCATATCATACCATCACCAACATGGAGTTTAACTCGGGGATCCTCATATCCTATGGCTACATTAGGGAAAAATTGTTTAGCGACCTGAAAAAGAGAAAAAGTAATCATGAGATCGTCGTCTTTTTTTTTTGACCAAAACTTCGAGGAAACTATGGGCAATGAACTACAGGGATCAAAACATTAAAGAAATTTAACTATCATAGAGAATGGGGTAATTTTTGCAGTATCAAGACCAAATATGCCACAGCGTACTGGAAAACACAGGAGTGCAATCTTTAAACTTGCCAGATTCAACAATTTTTCTTTACCCTTAGTGCAGATAAGAGAGAAGAAGAAAAAAGGAATCGAAGTACAACTTCAGTTAAAAGCATGAAGAAGCCAGCAGACTTACATCAATTACCATCTTGTCAATCTCACATATGTCTATCTGCTCAACAGAAGAATGCCGAGACACCTCACGCAAGACACCACCATCGCCTCCTCCAATAACCAACACCTGAAGTAAGAGAATCAAACTTGAAGAGTGTGACACTAGTGGAAGACACTAATCTCTAATTTCATAAAATAGCTTTTTTGCAAAAATAAGGATGAATACAGCATTTACTGCATGCATGATTCACAGTGGTATCACAACTCGCATTGAAACAGTACATGTTATATTAAGAAGGCAACTAAAGGATGACAAATTTCCTGCTTACAAGTTCTCCTTCCCTTTTAACATAACCCGTCACAAAACCAAGAAGATAGCACATACCAACATGCTTACTGACTTACTATAAAATGAAATTACTAGGCAAAGCCACAGAAAATAGGATGCAAGAATTATCATGTACAGTAAGTTTAAGAAAAAAGAAGTTTGTGTTGATATCTGTTCTTTGCAAGATATGACAAGTGCGCCTTGATCATACACATTATACTTCTTATCTACAAAGTAAGAAGCAGATGTGCCATTGTCAATGGCAACTATCAAAGTGCAAAAAAACTCAAAATTGACACTTCATAAAGATCAGATATACTTAATCTCTTAAGATTTTCTAATTTACACTGAAATGTTAAATTCACTAGTATTAGATAATTGACCTTTTTGGGGTTTGGAATTGAGCAGAGTGGGAGATGAGTGATCATTTCTTGGTAAGCACATTCATCTCGCTCTGTGAGTTGTATCACACCATCCAAAACAAGCACCTTTCCATAAGTTGATGACTGCAGCAAAAATACATTACACAATAAGCATCAAATTAGAGAGCATACATTTCATCAATGAATGAGAGGAGCAAACTCAAACCTTAATGCATCATGCAAATACCTGAAAAACCATGACATTTTGGTAATCTGACTTCCCCTGAAATAATATCTTTTCAACCTTCAATGAGTGTGCTTCCCCTGCATATAAATTTTCATTTTAGAAACTCTGTCCGATAATTATGGAAATTATAAGAACGTTAAGACAGCACCTTCATAACTGACTAACGAGCATTTCTCAACCTAGGTACACATGTGACTTATTATCGCCCCGAAGCTAAGAATTCAAGAAGTGTTAACAAAAATATGCTAAACAATCTCAAAGAAAATGAGGATTTTCTCTAAGCAACAGATGTTATACGTGTGAAGAAGAGATAAAGACAGTCAGTCATCTCTTTATTCATTGCAGGGTGGCAAAACAGTGTTGGGAGCTCTTTTTAAATATGTACAGCGTTGAGTGGTAATGCTTAACAATTTTAAGAGATTGTGGGAAGTGGGAACAATGACATCTCAGAAAATGGCAAAAAGGAAACAAGCAGTATGGAGGACAATTCCTTTGTGTGTTTTATGGACAACATGGCTGGAATGAAATAGCGTTTATTTTGAAGGGAGAAGACAACATGTTTTCAGAATTATAAATAGCTATGTTTTGAACTTGTATTTTCAGTGTAATACAAGTACTAATTGAAACTATGGAGCAATACTAGGATTTTTTTGAAGAGATAGGAGATTTGTAGTTGCCATGTTAGTGACAGATGTTGGACTGATGTAACTTGTACCATCTTGATACTTTTTTAATAAAATCTTACCTTATCAAAAATTAAACGGATTTCAAAATCTTATATATATAGAGAGAGAAAGAGTACAAGAACCAAAATCTTATATATATATAGAGAGAGAAAGAGTACAAGAACGAAAACTGTAAGTGTGAATTCCTCATGCAGAATATGTTTGTAATCGGCAGAGTGAAAACAACTCCACCTATGTGAGCTATGTGAGATTCGCAAAAGTAGTAGAGTTCAAGCTAGTTGTTGTGGTAAATTGACAGTCACGTAAAAATAATCAAATAATGATGTGTCATTTGAATGCTAAGAATAGAGCGGAATGAATACATATTTTTTTCATATAAAGGAAACACTTCTTTCCCAACTAGGTACTATCAAGTACGGACAATTCCCAGGACAAGGCACAAAATCATGAAAGCTAAAATCTTTCCAAACGATGCAAAAGGCCACTAAAATGTTGATGAATTTGAAGGATCAGAAACAAAAAGGAGCAAAGGAAAACTACTAATTAATCAAAGCTGACAAAACACAGAACGATGACAAAAGGCAACTGCAAATAATCACCAAAGAACCAGCGGCAGAGCTACAATATTAGGTACGGATTCCGACGAACCCATTAGCTTTTGATTAGATTATGTATTATATTCCCAGTAACTAAAACGAGTTATGGGTGCAGTGGCAATAAGGACTCATAAACTTCAATTCCTGGCTCCCACTCGGCAAAGAACAGAGGCTTACATTCCAAAATCAGTTAGTTAAATATGTGTAAGTGGATACAGAACCAAAACAGGTCCAACATACGCAGTAGGTACTCCATATGCTATCAAAAAGATTTTTGAAAGAATAAGGATATGCAAATATACATACAAAGTACACCCATTGCCTTTATACGTATCTACTAAATAACAAAAAATTACCAAAAATGACAAAACCAGACGTGTCACATTTCTAAAATACACAGAAGAAAGTAAAATGCGTGCACAGAGATTTATAAACAACAACTACAGTACACCTCAATCAAAAACTAGTTGGGATGGGTCATATGAATCCATTCGGTTATTCAATTTTGTAAGAAATTATCATAAATCAACTTATCTTTGGGTGTAATACGAAATGCATAACATAAACAAAACATAGAGGAAAACGTAAAGAGACGAACCAGGCCAAAGAGGGCTAATCTCAGAGAACCATCCAGGTAACACAGAAGAAATGTAAGGAGATTCATTATTGTTATTTGCTTCCTCCATTGACACACCCTCCTTCTCTTCTTCCTCTTCACAGGCAATAATTCACTTCCTCTTCAGCCATTTGGCTCGCCCTTTCTATTTATAGCTGAATGAATGTGAAATTTTGTTACGTAGCCCTCGAATCCACTAGCCCCGATTCAGAATAATCAAGCGTGACCGCACAAATCTTAGACTCCACTTTTCCCCTCTTTTTCAATTTTATACTCCTAAGTCCTACCTTATATTTTATTATATGGCTGTATTTCCTTTTGCACAGCATAAAAAGAAAAGTAAAAATAGTAGTGTCCAGCTAGTTTTCGAAATTGGGATGCATCATTAAAAAAATAGTCATTATTTATAGAGATCGGTCCAGCATAATATATTGGAATTTGATATACTTGTGTATAAACTTCTATCATATTATCCTGCACCAGTATAATTTATTGGCCCCAATACAATATAGTGGAGACTAGAGCACAACTCCAATATATTATGCTGGACCGATATATTATACTAGAACTCCAATATATTATGTTGGAGTATTTTTCTAAATTTTGAATAGTATTTTGAGAATTTTTCATAAAGACCTAATTAACAATAAATAGAAATCATTTCTAATATTACATGATATATGAATGTTTTACCGTATTCTATAATATATTTAGTGTATTAAACAAGTTGTATTTAATAATACAACATTAAGATCCGCCGCATAAACTGGGATTGCTATAAATGCCAAACTGTATTTAAGTGTATTAACATGTATTTAGCGTGAAAATAGTAACGGGTAAGCGCAAATCTGAGAAATTTGAATAAGATAAAAACGGAAGAATATCCAAAAAAAATTGATTTTCACTATTTTAGTTAACTAACTTAAATAAACGAAATCCATACGAAATCTGCTCTATTTTGACCCAATTAACGAGAAAAAACATAGCATTACAAATCATCAGTTGAGTTTTACAGAACTTGAATTTAAAAACTTTTCTGAAATGCAATTTAATACATTCGAATACATCTATATACATATGTTGCTAACAGTTGAGTTTAACAGAACTTGAATTTAAAAACTTTTCTGAAATGCAATTTAATACATTCGAATACATGTGTATACATATGCTGCTAACAGTTGAGTTTAACAGAACTTGGATGAAGCTGTATCATTTTAAATTTATTGCAACAATTTAATATTCATGTTAATACTGGTATTTCTGTAGAAATTTGATGAAGAAAGTTAAACCCTCAACAATGGCAGAAATTGGATGTCGGATGAAGTGTGGAGACGAGAAGAGTATATTGGGGGAGGAGAGTGATTTGAGATATACAGAATAAGTGTGTTTGGGAAGTTTTAAGAAAAGATGTATTAAGATGAAAGAGAAAATAAAATATTATGGGGGAGTTATACTGGATTGAGAAAAATAAGACTTAAATATAGGAAATCATTAAATATTGATTTTTTGCTACAAAAATAGAAAAGGTTATTATATTATGTAAAATTTTGAAAAGGTATTTATATGTTATAATTAGGTCTTAACATATTCTATAGGTGGTAAAATTTCCTAATATTTTTTCAAATTTATCTTTACACGAAAAATAGCTAAATTTCGATCATTTTTTAAAGTGGACTACTTTTGAACGGTGACTGATAAATATGGCTATTCTCGTGTGTCAAGATAAAAGTATAAGGGTCAAATTATTAAATATTCAATGTAAATTTAGATATAAAATGTTCTACTTATTAAAAATAAAAATTATATTTCGAAATTGCATAAAGGATACTATAATCATAATAGTTAATAATTTAAAATATTCAAAAGTTATATGAAAAATCACAAACTCATTTAAGTTTCCAAAGATTAACTATGTAAGATAGGAACATCTACCAGTAGTCCAGTAGACAAATAAAGAGCGAATATAAAGAATCCGCTTAAGAAATACGCGGTTGATTGTCCTCTTGCATTTGTACTGACTCCATTTGATGAATTTTTTGCTCTCAGTTCACGGGCTATAGTGTCAGAATTTGTAGTCTGTTTGATTGATTAAATTATATGCATATACAAACATATTAAATTCTTTCTACTGTCTTGTCTTTCATGTACTTAACAAAATTATATTATAATTCCATTAAGAATGATAGACGCATATAATAATTCCTTAAGGTTTTGTGGTCTTTAACATATTATGTCATTAAAAAATGTGGAAAGTAAAACTTAAAAAGGCAGCTCGATGCACTAAACTCTCGTTATACGTGGAATTTGAAAAAAAAATTAGTATGAATTTGAGCATGTCTTAACTTTTTTAATTTAGTTTGAAAATAGACTGCTGCAACTTATTACTCACTCCATCCAAGTTTACTTGTCCGCTATTTAATTGGTACATCCCTTAAGAATTAACTACTCCCTCCGTTTCAATTTATATAAACTCATTTAACTGGGAACAGAGTTTAATAAAAGAGAAAATACTTTTGAACTTGTGGTGTAAAATGAGTCACAAATATTTTGTGTGGCTATAAATCATTGCATAAAGGTAAATTGTTCCCAAATAAGGAAAGAAGTCATTTTTTTGGGTACGGATCAAAAAGAAAATAGGTTCACATAAATTGAAATGGATTGAGTAATAAATAACATGATAATTTTACTATATTACTCATATTTATTATATATTGAAAACTAAATTGAAAATAAGTAATCTATATCTATCTATATCTAAGACCTTTAGTGAAATGTCGTTCGTCTTTTTTACCCTTTAAAAATAGAGCTCACATTAAATAAAATAGTAATTTAAATATTTTCCTAATATGTAAGAATAATTATTTAATTATTTTCCTGATATCTGGGACATTGAAATCAATTATAATTCTGATTATTAAAATTTTCCACAATTGAATTATGTAGAGAATCTTTATATTTAGGATTCTAAAAGCAATTAAATTTTATTTTATATAGGTTTCCTTATTTCAAGCGCATTAATATTGAAGTTGTAGTAAACTACAATTTTTTATCATTCAAACTTAGAAATTAATACTCATATTTGTACTACATTTTTCCGTAGATTAGTACTTCCTCAAGTCCAAAATAAGTAATTTTTTGGCTTTTTTTTGTCCAAAATAAGTAATTTATATTGCAAGAATGAATTAATTATTTTTTTTCTACATTGTCCATGGAGTAAATAGTATTGGAATATGTGTTAGGAGTGTTTATGTGAGATAGTAAAGGTTAATATGGTCAATTCTATTGTTAATTAATACTAAAAGGTAGATTTTTTAATCTGTGTAAAAATAACCAAAAAATCACTTATTTTGGACCGAAGAAAATACACTTTAAAGCTACAAAAAGTAGGTAAACATAAGTTATATATCACACAAAAGTAGAATACTCATTGTATTTGGCAAAGTTAAAAAGAAACATCAAATTATTGGGTTCAAAAGGGAAAAAAATTTAAAGGAATAAGCAGGAGTATCCCTGTCAAAGGGCGTTAGTAACATTACCAATTTTCAATGATACCAGGGTTTAGTCTCTCTCGATTAAAGATTTCATTATTGTTTTAAGAGTGAGTTTTTGTCTTTTTTACCTTGTTATCTTTCATTGTTGGTTGTTGTATGAACTTGAAAAGAGTCTTGCTTTAGATTCTCTTTTATGTTCTTTTTAGTTTGCCATAGGACAAGTTTGATATTTTAACTAAGTTTTAATCGTTGGTCGTGATTCAAACTCTTTTATTGCTTATTAATGCTTTTGCATTTATTTATTATTTTCCTTTATATTCTTAATTTGGTATTGTCTAATATTTGTGTTTTTTTTCTCTACGTTTTAGGTTGCTGATTCACATCTTAGAATTTTTTTAATCTTTTAAAACTAACACAATAAAGTATATCAAGGTAACTTAATATTTATTTTGTTCCTCAACAAACTAGATATGAATTACGCCTTAGCATGTGAGTCCCTTAATTTTTTTACTTTTATTGTTTTATAGTATGAAATTATAAATTTGGCCCTTTTTCTTGGTTTAGTTTGTTTTTACTTATATTTTTTATGCTTTTATAGGATTTTGGAAGAACTATTTTCCTCTTAAGTCATACTCTTTTCACCATTCAATTTATTTTTTAGGATATTGTGTTGGTTAATGCTTTGGTTAAAAGATGATTTACGTTTGAGAAAATATTTAAATAGTAATATAGTTATATTATTTTATATTTGTATACTAACATCAGTATTACATAATAATTTATATTATTTTATATTTATATATTATTTTATTGATACACGTAAAGTTTACGTGTAACGCAATTTCACACACACTAGAGCTAGTACTTAATAAGATGGGTGAAATAGTATAAAATGGCAAACTATTCTTTAACTTGAAATTGCACAAGTAAAAGTTGATTTATTTTTAATATAATAGACAAATAAAATTGAACTAAATATAAAAAATGACAATAATAGTAAGTAATTTTGTCGCTCTTCTGAAGTTTCGGAGTTAGGGACTTTTGATCATGGAGGGTGTGATTATTATAAAATGATGGGTCTCTCAATTAGGGTTTAGCATTGGGCATTGCGCCATCTAATCAAACCCCACACGGTAAAAGTCGATTAAAGAACTTAAAGAAAAGGGAGGGGGCGGTGGTGGGATTCGAGCTCGCAATAGTATCTTATTTTTGGTAGTTTAAAAATTATACGGAGAGTTTTATTTGGTCTTCTTGATATAAGTTATACCCCTCCGTTTCAATTTATGTGAACTTATTTCCTTTTTAGTCCGTGCCAAAAAGAATGACCTCTTTCCTTATTTGGAAACAATTTACCTTTATGCAATGATTTATAGCCACACAAAATAAAGGTGTATCATTTTACACCACAAGATCAAAAGTCTTCTCTCTTTTCTTAAACTCCGTGCCCAGTCAAATGAGTTCACATAAATTGAAACGGAGAGAGTATTTAATTCTTGAAAAATTTAACTAGTACTCAAAGTACAGACTACCTCTTCTTTTTTACTGTGAAAATAAAGATAACGGTGAATTTATATGATGTTTGTGAGCAAGTCTTAATGTGGTTTATGATGTTTTATAATAGTGACCTACTGTATCATTCCTTTCTTTACTATTGCTTAGTTTTTTTTCTTCTTAATTGCGAAATGAGTTTATCAAATTTACTGTTGTTTTAACAAACTAATGATTGGGGTTTGTTCTTTATAATATTTGGAAGTTATGATTCAAATCTTAGCTCATTTGAAATAAATTTAGGTGTTGAATCGTGTATTGAATTATTGATATAAGAAAACAAAGTTTTTATTTCTGTTTCTGGGCAATTTATACTTAAGACCTATTTGATTTTAAGTACATGAAAATATTGATTGCACTTCAGACCTATTTGGTCTTAAGTGTATTTTAAGTGTAATTTTATCACTTCAGATTTACTTGGTCTTAAGTGGATGAAAATATTTTTTGCACTTCAGACTTATTTTTGGCTTTAAGTGCATTTTTGTATTTTAGACTTAATTGACTTTAAGGGCATTTTACTTAAGATTATATATTTATATTTTTAACTTTAGACCTAGTAAATTTAAAATTGATCCTAAAATGGGTAGATTTGTAATTTTTTGTGTAAAATGTGTCTAAATTCAATGGTGATCCCAAAATTGAATACAAATGCAAATGGCCTTGGTAGGTCCATAAATGGAATCTTCCTTTTAGTAACCCTTTCCACATTTACCTTTATTATATAACAAGACAAGATAAAGTAATTTAGGTCAAGACAAGATAAAGTAATTTAGGTTACTCCACAATGGAGTATTACCTTTTATTACCTTTAGTAGTGCTGTACACATAAGTGAATCTTTTGCACAGTATATTACGAGAAGTTTTATTATGTGTTTCGTACAATTAATATTAGTTATATAAAAAGAAAAAATTCTTATAAATTTGTAAACCATAAATCTTATACTTTTGGATTCATAAAAATCTGAACTACGGAACTGTGAAACAAAAAATATATCTCATACAATTAGTTTCAATTGTTTGAGATACGGAATAAAATTTTCCGTATATAACTCCTTACTTTGACTGAATAAATGTTAAGTTGATTCAATTATTTGAACAGTACTCTTTCGAAAAGGTAGGACTGACAAGAATGACAGTGATCTATGTCATTATGTAATGAGTACACATAGTTAATTTCCTTTGTTAGGAGGCGCGTTATGTTGGTTAGACGAATAAAGATAAGTTATGATTTAAAGCTTATTTGTTTAAAATTTTAATTTTTTTTAAGTTAGTAAATTTTAAATTAATAATACATATATATTTAATAAATTTTAAGACAAATATAAATTCGAACAAAATTATTAAATTTGGCCAAATCAATAACCGAAGAGCTGGTTCAGCCCATGTTTAAGCATGTGTGGCGTTAAAGAACCTTATTTATGGTGCGAATTGAGGCTTTATGAATTATCACGCAAAATCCAATTATAAATTTATAGAAAACGGCTCAAATTCGTCACCCAAATTTTCAACTCTATTTCGTACATTTTAACTTTAAACCAAACTGTTACACTTGAGAGATCACAGCTGACTTTTATGTCCACTTGTTCATACAAGTCATGTGAAGGCTGATTTGTATTTAGGCTGTTTGAAACTATTGGAATGTGTTTCACCTCGGTCAGGTGGAAATCAGTTGAGACATGTATAATATGTACTGTAAGGATATATTTCGTACCAAGAAAATATTTTTTGGAAAATGAGGGGTTTTTTTCATATGTGTTGGTTGGTGAGTGAAAATCTTTTTGAATTTTTTTTATATATTAGATTAGTGATTAAAATTTATATAACTTAGTCAAACAAAATGAGGTAGAGATAGGGTGTGATTGATTGGGGGCAGGGTGGAGTTGTATAGGAGGGTGTGTGGGTGAAAGTTTGGTGGGGACAGAGGGTAGCGGTAAGTGGTGGTGATGGTGGTGGTGGTGGGGAGGGATGGGTGGGTGGGGCAGGGGTAAGGAGGGTGGTGGGGTGGCCGGGATTGGGGTGAGTGGTGGAGTGCAGCGGTAGGTGATGGTTGGTGAGGATGGGAAATAGTTTGGGCATATGTAGAGTTCTAACAACGGTTGTTTCGATTGAACCCACCTTCAATGTGTAGTAAAAATTTATTAAAAATTTTAATAATAGATATGAACTCATAACTTTAAAAATATAAAAAATTTAATGCTAAAAACCTTAAAGGTTGAACTCATAAGGTTTAAATCCTGGATCCTCCTTTGAGAAATAAGGTAGGGAAGATTGAAAAAGATTTTTCTTCCTCTGGGTAGGAAAAATAGTTACTCCAATTGAAGGAAAGCGAGTTCATGAGAAATATATTTAAACCAACCAAACTTAGAAAAATTAAAAATTATTTTCTGAAAAATATTGTCCTTCATAGCAAACACAACCTATGTGTAGGAGTGGCAAACAGACGGGGCGGGTCGGATATCGTTCGAGTCGAATATGGGCAATAAAAAACGGATCAATTATCCGACTGTAACGACCCGACCCGTCGTTACGGGAGTTACCGCCCCGTTTTCTCCGTTTTATGCTTCTATATGTTTAATTATATGTGTTTGGAGAAATTGAAGTGATTCGGATAGAGTTCGGTTAGAAATGAGACAATAAATCTCTTTATGAGAGGTTAGTTTGGAAAAGTCAACCGAATATTGACTAATGATTCAGAAGGCTCGGAATGGATTTTCGATGAGTCGACTAGTTTTGGGGGATGATTTGTGACTTGGGAGTGCAATCAGAATTGAATTTGGAGGCCCGGTGTAGAATTAGGTTTGAATTGGCTAAGATTGGATTTTGGCGAAATCGAGTTGATAGGTAAGATTTTGATATGAGGGTCGGAATGGAATTCCGAGAGTTGCAGTAGCTCAGTTAGGTGATTTTGGATATGCGTATAAAATTTCAGGTCATTCGGAGGTGTTTAGGTCGAATTTTAGATCAAATGCAAGTTTCGGAAGTTTTAGTTTAACTTAGGTTTGAATCTGTGGTAATTCGATAATTTTGATGTTTGTGATAGTGTTTTTATGTTACGAGCAAGTTTGAATGAAGTAATAAAATATATTAGTGCATTTGGTTGAGGCCCCGAGGGCCTCAGAGTTACTTTGGAAGGTTAAACGGTGAAAATTGAATGTTGTTGCAGGTGTGTGGTATAAGGCTTCTCGTATTTCCACATCTGCGGAAAAAGAG
>JASVEL010012881.1:0-117144 GCA_032618575.1 Nicotiana noctiflora | reverse complement strand
CTCATTTCAGAAACGGGTCAACACTATCCCGTCACCGCTCAGCTTCGATTTTTCTGCACCAATAATATGGCCGAATATGAGGCGTGTATCTTGGGATTGAGGGTGGCTATAGATATGGGTGTTCAAGAGATTTTGGTCATGGGTGACTCGGATCTCTTGATACACAAAATCCAGGGAGAATGGGAAACTAGGGATTTGAAATTAATACCTTACCGACATTGTTTGCATGAGTTGTCCCAAAGATTCCAGTTCATAGAATTCAAACATATCCCAAGAATGCACAACAAAGTTGCAGATGCTTTGGCCACACTGTCCTCCATATTACATCATCCGGACAAAAGCTATATAGATCCACTCCAGCTCCAGGTGCGTGATCAGAATGCTTACTGCTTTGCAGTAGAAGGAGAATTGGACAGAGAACCATGGTATCACGACATCAGGGAATACCTGAAGGCAAGCAAATATCCGGAGCAGGCCACCAGAGATCAGAAAAGAGCTATCAGACGCTTGGCTAATGAATTTTTCCTCAGTGGAGGAATCATATATAAGAGAACACCAGACCTGGGATTGTTGAGATGTGTGGATGCGCAACAAGATGATGAGATTATGATTGAGGTGCATGTTGGAGCCTGTGGACCCCATATGAGTGGGTATATCCTAGCAAAGAAGATTCTGAGAGCTGGGTATTACTGGCTCACCATGGATCGGGATTGTATCAAGTACGTGAGGAAATGTCACCAATGCCAAGTACATGGAGATCTAATTCACTCACCGCCTTATGAATTACATACGATGTCTGCACCCTGGCCATTTGTCACTTGGGGCATGGATGTTATTAGACCAATAGAGCCAACATCTTCTAATGGGCACAGATTCATTTTGGTCGCGATTGATTACTTCACTAAGTGGGTTGAAGCAAAGACTTTCAAGGCGGTGACAAAGAAAGCTGTGGTCAACTTTGTACATGAAAATATCATATGCCGGTTCAGACTTCCCAAGGTGGTCATCACAGACAACAGAGCCAACCTGAACAGTCATCTCATGGCGGCAGTTTGCCAGAGATTTAAGATCACACATTGTAATTCCACACCATACATGCCAAAGTCAAATGGGGCAGTAGAAGCTGCAAACAACAATATCAAGAAGATCCTCAGGAAAATGGTGGAGGAATCCAGACAATGCCATGAGAAGTTACCTTTTGCTCTTATGGGTTATCGCACAACGGTGCACACTTCTATTGGTGCCACTCCTTATTCATTGGTGTATGGGATAGAGGCTGTTATACCCACAGAAATAGAGATACCGTCATTGCGGATCATAGCTGAAGCTGGAATAGATGACGAAGAATGGGTGAAAGCCCGGTTGGAGCAATTGAGTCTGATTGACGAGAAGAGGTTGGCCGTAGTTTGCCACGGTCAGTTGTATCAACGAAGAATGGCCAGAGCATATAATAAGAAGGTGCTTCCTCGGAAGTTTGAAGTTGGGCAACTCGTATTGAGGAGTATCTTACCGCATTGGGCCGAAGCAAAGGGCAAATTTCCGCCAAACTAGCAGGGACCATTTGTGGTATCACGGGTGTTGTCTAATGGTGTATTATATTTGACAGACGTTGAAGGGAAGTGCGTAGAGACTGCTGTCAATTCAGATGCGGTCAAAAAATACTATGTATGATTCCTTTTCAATTGTATGTTTGTATTTTGTGGTCATTTTGGAATTGAAATGACGAAGGCGTTTTATTCTCTATCCAAACACTTTATCCATTGACATCCCCCTTTGAGCCATGTTTGATAAATTCTTTCATACCCCTCTCTCGAAATCACTTATAGCGCAATAAAGAAAATGAAATATTGAAAATAACAAAATGAAAAAAAAAATGAAAAAAAAAGAAAAAGACAGAGAAATCGGGAAAAAGTAAAAAAAAATTCATTAATTGATGGCATAGTAATGAACTACGTTTGACTTGATCCCGAAAGGGTACGTAGGCAGCCTCACAGAGGTTCAGTCAGAATAAAGGAAAAATCCAAAAAAATCCCCCACATATTGAAACTGGGGCAGAAGTTATGTTTTATGATTCCGAGAGTTGTAAATATTTTTTTTTACCCTCATAAATATTTGAGCCTTTATACCTTTTTTTCTTAACCCATCCAAAAGCCACGTTATAGTCCAAAGAAAGACCTTCTGATCAATCTCAAGAGAATAACAAATGCAACGAAATGAAGGAAGAACGAACATTGGAGAACACCAGTGGTACAGAAAAAACAAAAGACAAAAAGGAAAAAAAATATATATATAAATAAAAAATGAGAGAGTCTCATCTGTGAAAACCTTAACCGGCACCGTGAGGTAGAGAGAAATAAAATAAGAGAGTCTTGTCAGTGAAAACCTTTAAGGGCACTGCAGGGCGATTGTGAGGCCAAGAGAGAATAAATGAGAGAGTCCTATTGGTGAAAACCTTTCGAGGCACCGTAGGGCGATCGTGATGATTCCCATGATAAGAGAAAAGGCAACAAGAATAGTATCGATTTGGGTTGAGAAAAATCCAGAGTCAGAATGATGGGTTGAATGAACTGGGTCGGAGTTTAAATACATAGGATGGTCAACGAAATCAGCCAACATACCCAGATAAGTTCTACCACTTCCCCGAAACACCCTTACCCTCTTTTATTTTTCTGCATTTCATTGTTCGCCTTTTTGAGAGTTAACTACCAGCTCCGACGATAAGAGCTGAAATAATACTGGATCAGAAAAGAAAAGAAAAGGAGGCGGAGAGAAAATAAAGAGGTTTGGCAAACAGAGCCTAAAGAAAAGAAAAACAAAAAGTGAAAAAAAAAAGAAAATACAAAAAGAGCTTGCGGAAGATAGTCAACTGAAAAACGACCCAGTGGGAGAAAAAGCAAAAAGAGGAAAGCAATAAGAGGCAAGGATGGCAGATGCCAGTTGCCAGCAATTTATATCTAATGAATTTCTGTTTGTGATTTAGACAGGAACAAATTGTCACTAATCACTTTAAACTGAATGTGACCAATGTGGAAAGATAGAAAAGAAAACACCAAAAAGAGAAAGTTCGGAAATAAGTGAAGGAATTCACATGTGAAAGTCGTTCAGTCAAAGAAAATACCAAAAACAAGATGAAGGTATCATCTTTAAAATCCACTCCCCAGTTATCAAACTGAGGGAATATTTTTCTGCAAATTTTTAATTTTCATGCATCAGGCGCCCACCTAGATAACAAGGGAATATTTTTTCTGCAAATTTTTAATTTTCATGCATCAAGCGCCCACCTGGATAGCAAGGGAATATTTTTTCTGCAAATTTTTAATTTCTTGCATCAGGCGCCCTCCTAGATAACAAGGGAATATTTTTCCGCAAATTTTTAATTTCATGCATCAGGCGCCCACCTAGATAACAAGGGAATACTTTTCCGCAAATTTTTAATTTTCATGCATCAGGCGCCCACCTGGATAACAAGGGAATATTTTTCTGCAAAATTTTAATTTTCATGCATCAGGCGCCCACCTGGATAACAAGGGAATACTTTTTCGCAATTTTTTAATTTTCATGCATCAGGCGCCCACCTGGATAACAAGGGAATATTTTTTCTGCAAATTTTTAATTTCTTGCATCAGGCGCCCACCTGGATAACAAGACTTTTTTCTGCAAATTTTTAATTTCGTGCATCAGGCGCCCACCTGGATAACAAGGGAATACTTTTTCTGCAAAATTTTAATTTCATGCATCAGGCGCCCACTGGATAACAAGGGAATATTTTTCTGCAAATCTTAAATTCATGCATTAGGCGCCCACCTGGATAACAAGGGAATATTTTTCTGCAAATTTTTAATTTAATGCATCAGGCACCACCTGGATAACAAGGGAATACTTTTCCGCAATTTTTATTTCTGCAACTCTGATTTGTGTTAGCGAACATGAGTAACACCATAACTTGAAAAACCCCATACTGGGGCAGAAGAAAAAGTTTGTTGTTTTGTTTTGTTTTGAGCAGGCATCAGCTGGAGAGCGAGAAGTATCGTCGAAAATAAAAAAAGAGAGGGAGAAGCAAGAAAAAGAAAATCAACAAAAAAAGAGAGTCAGCATCACAGAAAATCAAAGAAAAAGAAACAAGGAAGAACAAACAAGAAGCTAGATAGGAACAATTGTAATTGTAGAATCATAGCTTAGAATAGCTTCTTCATTTTACATTTTTACCCCCCCCCCCCGGTGTAATAATGTGATGACCCAGCCCGTCATCATGTGAGTTATCACCCTGTTACCCCCGTTATATGCTTGTTGATGTTGTAATATGCATGTTGGGTGAGTTTGAATCAATCCGGGTTGAGTTTGATTGAAATTGAGACAGAAAGTCTCTTAGAAGAAGGAATAGTTGGGAAAAGTCAACTGGACGTTGACTATTTAGTTAGAGGACTCGGAATCGGATTCGTATTATTCGGTTAGTTCCGGGAGGTGATTTGTGACTTAGGGGAACAATCGGAATTGAATTTGGAGGTCCGGTGTAGAAATAGGCTTGAATTGGCTAAGGTTGAATTTTGGCGAAATCCGGACGGTAGGTGAGATTTTGATCCGGGAGTCGGAATGGAATTCCGACAGTTGCAGTAGCTCCGTTAGTTGATTTTGGATGTGCCTGCAAAATTTCAGGTCATTCGGAGGTCGTTTGGTCGGGTTTTTGATCGAATAAGAATTTGGAAAGTTATAGTTAAACTTAAGCTTGAATTTGCTGAAAACGGACGATTTTGATGTTAACTATAGTGATTTAATGATTCGAGCAAGATGGAATGAGGTAATAGATCATGTCTGTATATTTGGTTGAGGTCTCGGGGGTCTCGGGTGTGTTTCGGATGTCCAACGGGTCATTTTTGGAAGATTTTTGCAGTTTTCAGCGTAAATGTAATGATCCAAAGGTCTATTTTTAGTTCTAGAGATCCAAATTTAACTTCGAGTCTTCGAGAATTTAAATCATGAATTATAGGACTGATCTGGAAATTTTGGTTTAATTTCATCAAGTCGCGATTGGGTTTTTGATGCGATATGAGAGTTAATTGTTTAACGAGCGAAATTGGTATTGAACTAAGCAAATGAGCTCCAAATTCAGTTTTGTTTGAACCACTAGATCCGTATCAAAATTACGGAGCCATAGGAAAAAGAATCGTCTAATTTTGAGTTCGTATGATGGATTTAGAGCCATTTTAGTAAAAAATGACTGTGCTGCAATTTAGATAAAAAGCTGCTGCAATGAACAGTACCCGTGAATAGTACCCGTGAATAGTACCCCGTGAATAGTACACTGTGAACAGTACATTGTGAACAGTACACGGGTGAACAGTAACACGAGTGAACAGTATTTTGTTAAAAACAGAAGGCTTTTAATTGCATTTCATCCGCGACTCATTATTTAAAAACCTCCATTGTTGAGTCTTGGAGAGCAAAGGTGAAGGGAAATTGCTGGGATTTCACCGGGTTATCATCGGAGGTAAGTTTTATGGTTCAAATATGTGTTTTTATCTTAGAATCCTTCTCTATTTCATTGAAATTGGAAGAATTAATCGGGGATTTTAGTCATATGCCTAAATTATGGAAAATCAATGATTTGAATGGGCAAACGGAGTCCGATTTTGGTAAATTTTATATGCATAGACTCGTGTTGAGACAAGGATTCCGAATATGTGACTTTCGTAATTTTTTGAGAACCGTACTAAAAGTCGGGTTTTGACAACTTTGTGGGTTTTGGTGCAAATTGAGTTATTTCGAATGGGTTGTGTCTAATTAGCCTATATTGATGTATTATCATTGATTTTTAGCAGATTTAGCAACCGAGGAGATTGATTTGCAAGGCAAGCGCAAGGCGGACCGAGGCTTCTACCGGTTCGAGGTGAGTGGTAGTAGTAAATAATGTACTGAGGGTTTGAAACCCCGTACTAGCACTTCACAGTGCTATATTGAGATGAGACACGCGTTCCATGACGGGCGTGGTGACATAGTGATTGGGGGTTTGGACTTAGTCCTTCCCGACTACTAGTATACTGTGTGTTATGACTGATAATAAGTTTATAACTGTGCAATTGGGGTGATAGCCATGTTTGGGGCCTTGTGCCGATCTGTAGAGCATTAGGGAACCTATAGAGCTAGGTGACCCTTATATCGTGTTGGAAACATACACTCAGCCGTAGCTCTAGTTGTATAGCATAATATGAGCCCGTACTAGATGTGTACATTGAGAGAGATTATCTAGGGTGGAATTCCCTGTTCTAGCTGAGCGGGCCTGAAAGGCCAAGTCTATACCGATTGAGATGAGATAGGGTCAAGGAATTCCCTGTTCTAGCTGAGTGGGCCTGAAAGGCCAAGTTTATATTGACTGAGACAGGGTCAAGGACCCACTGTGATATATTATATTGGGCCCGAGAGGCCAAGTATATACTGACTGGAATAGGGTCGAGGACCCATTATGAGGTATTATATATATATACCTATATTGGATCGGGCTGCACGCCGCAGCAGTATATATATTGGATCGGACTGCACGCCGCAGTAATATACATATATTGGATCGGACTGCACGCCACAGTAATATACATGTAATATACATGTGGGACGGACTGCACGCCGCAGTATTATTGCGCTTGGGCTGTAGGAGCCCTTTCGGTGTCTGAGTCTGCACATATTCTCAGTGAGCACTGGTGTATATTATGGGATCGGGCTGCACGCCGCAGCAATATAGAGATATATACATATATATATTGGATCGGACTGCATGCCGCAGTAATATTTGTGTGGATCGTGTTGCACGCCGCAATATTATAGTGCTTGGGCCTAGGGAGCCCTTCCGAAGTCTATATACACCCCCAGTGAGCGCCGTCGACGTTAAATGGAGCGGGCTGCGCGCCGCAGCGGTATATGTATTGGAGCGGGCTGCGCGCCGCAGCGGTATATGTATTGGAGCGGGCTGCGCGCCGCAGCATTATACTTATTCATATTCATATATATACTAAAATATTTATATGTTATAGACAGATGTATATGTCTCAATATATTGTGATGGTTGTATACCGTAGTAGTACGAGCGAGGATGTGGTCAGTGTGGGACCTAGATGAGATAGATGTGGACTGGAGATCGGGGTACTCATTATAGTGATGACTAACCTGTGGGGGTTGCCTTAGAACTGTTTAGTGATAGTACAGGAGTTCTTATTTTCAGTTATTGTTTATTATTGTTACTCACTGAGTTGAAATATACTCACCCCACTCCCCTGCACTTTTTGTGCAGATATACAGGTTCAGGAGGGCACTTGAGCTATCACAACTGCTTTATTATACCCATTCTGTGGAGACTTCGAGGTAGCTGCCGACGTCCACAGTACCTGACCTCTTTCTTTTTATCATTTTGTTGTCTCCATTCCGGTTAGACTTGATTGTGTAGTAGATCTCATTTGTAGAGGCTCAGACTTGTGACACCACGATTTGGTTGGGACTGTGTTCTTGTATTTCATTTCTACACTTCTTGATTTGTTATGAAAACAGGCTAACCACGCCGATTAATTAGTATTAATTATACTTGGCTGGTAATTGGATAAGATGGTCGGGCTTGCCTAGCAATGTGTTGGGCGCCATCACGACCGGGGTTTGGGGTCGTGACAAGTTGGTATCAGAGCCTAGGTTAACAGGTCTCACGAGTCATGAGCCGGTTGGTAGAGTCTCGTGGATCGGTACAGGGACGCCTGTACTTATCCTCGGGAGGCTGCAAACCTTTAGGAAAGTTTCAAATTTTTGGAATTCTCATCGTGCATGTTTGATTCAGCTTGAGATGTAATTCTTGAAATTCCTCCTGCACATTGATGCGCGCACTCGAGTGCTTAGTTTTAAATTTACCTTGATGGCTTATGATTTCTCGATTAGGGGGCGAGATGTAAACTCCGTAAGTTTTATGTTGGGCCGTTTGAAGGACTTGAGGCCGAATCTTTGCCTATGGCTTGAGCACCGAGGTGCTAATTTTACGAGCTGGTATTATGAACTTATATGTTTAGTATTATCCCTGATTGTGGGAATGGCGGCTAGATAGCTATGTAATGAGTATGTTGGTACTGTGTAATGTCTATGGCAATGGAAGGTATACAGAAATATTAAGGAAAGAAAATGTTCTTACTTGGTGGAATAGCCCAGATAATGGAGGGTTGAAATGTATTTTCTATGTGTTATGATTCAAATAGGTGAAACGCATGTCCACGTATCAATTTTGATAATATAATACAGGTGGTATTGAGATTAATATTGTTAATATACATTGTGATGCTTTGTCAATTTGTGGACGTGTCGTTAGCATGATTTTGGTGGTTCTCTGGCAGGTGGATAGGCCCAATTACAAAGGAAACTCTGCCAAAATTTTTGAAAATTTTGGGACTTAAAAAAAAAGAAGATGTTGTCGCCTAAGGAATAGGCTTAGCTGTTGCGTGTGAATGAATACGAGAATTTCAAAAGAGTTAAGATTTCCGATGATTCGAGTCTCCGCCAAAGTTTGTAAATAGCTCGAGTTTAATCTCACTGTAACATTGGAGCATCAATTGAGTAAGAATGCTATGAGTGGTTAAAAGTGTTTTGATGTATGGCTCCGAGCCAAGTTGGGGAGGTTGTTATTGACTAACTGATTGCACTATTGTGTGCTATGATGGATCTGTCCCCAAACATGTTGGGAAAAATTCTGACGAAGGTTATGGTGCTTCGTAGATGTGAGAAAATACTAGGAGGTTTTGAGTGGCTATTGCTAAAAAATGTTTGATGTATAGAAAAGAAAGATAGTTTATTTTATCCGTATGTAATCATGTTCTACGGTGTCAGAGTTCTATTAAGGCCCGAATGGTTCTGTTTAATAAGGCAGTTGAATTATAACTGGTTAAGGGTGAATGACGCCCGAGAATAGCCTTGCGGTGTCCAAGATTTACGCTTGCAACAGTCAGGTGCCTTAAGACTGTGTACGTGGCTAAAGACCGTGGTTTCGTTAGAAGAAATCAAGACTTTTGTTATGTTATGGGGATGATGAGATTCTTTGTATCCGTATAGAAAGGTAATGATAACAAATTCAAATCGCAGGAAGTTCTTCAAAACAAAGTATTATAGAATGTGGTATTTTTGGGAAACAATTGAGAGAGTATTCAGTGGCCTATGGGTCTTAGACCGTATGGTCTTATGTATGAGTCTTGTGTGGTAACATGGGTTGAGGCATTGTGGTGCTGCAGTAAAGACTAGTATTAAATTAAAGATGAATCAGAAAGGAAATTGGGTAAATGGATCAACTTGTTAATAAACCGAAACAGTATGATAAGGAATACGATTAATTCCTGGTATATGTTTGAAGTAATGAGTCTCGTCGATATTGTGCAATAAAGCTTTTGAGTATTGGCAGTTGTGTAACTCGGTATGGGTATAAGGACTCGGTCCTGGCAATTTAACTTATGCAATGTAATTGGGAGAAAGGGTTTGTGATGTGTTTTACCGTGGTTTGAAAATGAGTGTATTTCCTGTTGGTATGTAAAGCTTGGAATGTGTAATGAGTTTTCTCTATATGGGATCATGAAAGTCCTTGACTAGTTGAGTGCGCCGATGTTTGCGGCGTAGGGAAAGGGATATGAATTTTCCCTGTTGTTTTAGTGTGGTATGGTATATGCGATGTGTTATGGAAAGTTGATAACGGCATGTTCAAGGTTTTGAGATCAATTCATTATATGGGAAGTCATTAAAACCCTCAAGCAGCGTGGGCAGCTGCAGATAATCTGAAAATCAATCTTCCTAGTGATTTAGGAGAATGGTACTGCTATGCTAGTATTTCGGCAGAGTCTATGGTAAAAAGGGGCAGGTAAAATAAATTGATAATATCTAGCGGTATGGTGGTATTCTCCCGTTGGATCGACTGTAATAATTGAGTCGTTGATGACATAGTGAAATTTATGAATGGCTTTCATGGTATGAATGGACGCTTGAGGTGCGTTATGTAATCATACGGTGAAGTACGGAATCAGGCATAGTGATTCCTGTGTTATGTATGTGTTGGAGACTAGAAGTTCTCGTAACCCGCCTACGCAGTGGTGGTATATCGTGTGTATCGGCACAGTTTAGCGGTTATCGGAAATTGGAAGCCCTAGTGGCTATCTCGTCACTTGATATGACGAATTTGAATAATGATATATGATTGCAGGTTGGTTGTCATAAGTCAGACTGTCTAGACTAATGTGATATGGACTATGTCATAAACATGTCGCAAACTGCATGGCAGAGCGCATCAGATCATGCTCCAGCATGGTGGATGTACCCTAGAGCCAGCGGACGGTTGGTAGGTATTGCTTTGCCAGTTGGGCCTTCGTGGCGGATGTCAGTGTAGAGGTATCTACCATTGATTCAGTTCCGGTATTGAGGAACTTTGTCGGATGAGTTTCATGTGGCCGAGCTTGAGGCTATATATATGTTTGTTGCAATGAGCAACTTGAGTCGATGTGCATTCCTTTTGCTAGATTTATGCGTGGATCGGGTGGCACGCCGCCACATGTATAGTATCTGGATTGGGTGGCACGCCGCCATAGGTATGGTATCTGGATCGGGTGGCACGCCGCCACAGGTATGCTATTGGAACGGGTTGCATGCCGCAATAGTGTGATGTGGGAACGGGTTGCACGCCGCAACAGTGTGATGTGGGAAATATAGCTTCCTATATGTACCTTGTATACAATACTTCCTCTCTTCTGAGGAATAGTCCGTATTGGGTATCGCTCGGGGAATAGCACATCGGTTGTGTCCATTCAGGATTCGATAGCATATACTAAATGTATCATCGCGTGTGATTGATTGCTTGAGTTTAGACCTAAATATGTGTGTGGTTGACCGTTTTGAGCATTGCGATTTGAGGTGCTCCATGAGTAATAGTGTTTGGATAGAATCATAAGTTGTGGCAAGGCCACGTGATGTTATGACCTTTCGAGGAGGATTCAGGTACTCGAATTCTATGATGTGAGACGAGAATCTCAGTTATGTGTTGTGATGGTATGGAAGAATTTGAATTATGGCTCTTTGTGCGAGTCGGTTGTCATGATTCGAGTGTGTTCAGATCGTTCTTATTGGAGCCTGTGTTGTGCTCGTTGTGGCCTAGGCCGATGCTGAGGTGTCATGTTATCAGTGTGGTGTGTTATAACCGAAATGATCATTCAAGTCATTAATGAGAGCGAGTATATATGATTTCATCTCGTTAGAAAGGTAATATCGAGGTTTGGCTCCGAAACTTATTGTGGTATCAGTTTTAAAAGGGAAATAGATTCATGAATGGTTGACCCGAGAGATGGGTTCGGTATATCGCGTGCTTCAGTTACCGTGGGTAGGATATGAAGGTGTTGTAATAAGACTCTATCTAATGAGAAAGGTTCTTTCTGCTAGTATTTGGTTATTGTGGCCAGTTGTCGTGATTAGAGACTATCGTATCGAGTGATCGGGTTGTTTGATACATCATGTGATCTCACCCGGAGTGGTGAGTTGGCTATTACAGTTGGATCGTGTGTACTCTGAGTATAGATGTGGGATTCAGACTGGTATATGATTTCGGAAGTGCAATGTGGTTTATGGTTTAGTTAGACTGTGGAAATTTAGCTATACTATGTTATCAGACTTATGAAAGATAGGGTGAAGTGGCATCGCCCCGAATATATGCTTGGTAAGGTCATTCGACTATTGGGTCACTTCCAGTAGACCTCTTGGTCCGCTCGAGGACGAGCGTTTGCTTAAGTTGGGGAGAATGTGATGACCCGGCCCGTCATCATGTGAGTTATCACCTCTGTTACCCCCGTTATATGCTTGTTGATGTTGTAATATGCATGTTGGGTGAGTTTGAGTCAATCCGAGTTGAGTTTGATTGAAATTGAGACAGAAAGTCTCTTAGAAGAAGGAATAGTTGGGAAAAGTCAACTGGACGTTGACTATTTAGTTAGAGGACTCGGAATCGGATTCGTATTATTCGGTTAGTTCCGGGAGGTGATTTGTGACTTAGGGGAACAATCGGAATTGAATTTGGAGGTCCGGTGTAGAAATAGGCTTGAATTGGCTAAGGTTGAATTTTGGCGAAATCCGGACGGTAGGTGAGATTTTGATCCGGGAGTCGGAATGGAATTCCGACAGTTGCAGTAGCTCCGTTAGGTGATTTTGGATGTGCCTGCAAAATTTCAGGTCATTCGGAGGTCGTTTGGTCGGGTTTTTGATCGAATAAGAATTTGGAAAGTTATAGTTAAACTTAAGCTTGAATTTGCTGAAAACGGACGATTTTGATGTTAACTATAGTGATTTAATGATTCGAGCAAGTTGGAATGAGGTAATAGATCATGTCTGTATATTTGGTTGAGGTCTCGGGGGTCTCGGGTGTGTTTCGGATGTCCAACGGGTCATTTTTGGAAGGTTTTTGTAGTTTTGAGCGTAAATGTAATGATCCTAAGGTCTATTTTTAGTTCTAGAGATCCAAATTTAACTTCGAGACTTCGAGAATTTAAATCATGAATTATAGGACTGATCTGGAAATTTTGGTTTAATTTCATCAAGTCGCGATTGGGTTTTTGACGCGATATGAGAGTTAATTGTTTAACGAGCGAAATTGGTATTGAACTAAGCAAATGAGCTCCAAATTCAGTTTTGTTTGAACCACTAGATCCGTATCACAATTATGGAGTCATAGGAAAAAGAATCGTCTAATTTTAAGTTCGTATGATGGATTTAGAGCCATTTTAGTAAAAAAATGACTGTGCTGCAATTTAGATAAAAAGCTGCTGCAATGAACAGTACCCGTGAATAGTACCCCGTGAATAGTACCCCGTGAATAGTACACTGTGAACAGTACATTGTGAATAGTACCCCGTGAATAGTACCCCGTGAATAGTACCTCGTGAATAGTACACTGTGAACAGTACATTGTGAACAGTAACACGGGTGAACAGTAACACGAGTGAACAGTATTTTGTTAAAAACAGAAGGCTTTTAATTGCATTTCATCCGTGACTCATTATTTAAAAACCTCCATTGTTGAGTCTTGGAGAGCAAAAGTGAAGGGAAATTGCTGGGATTTCACCGGGTTATCATCGGAGGTAAGTTTTATGGTTCAAATATGTGTTTTTATCTTAGAATCCTTCTCTATTTCATTGAAATTGGAAGAATTAATCGGGGATTTTAGTCATATGCCTAAATTATGGAAAATCAATGATTTGAATGGGCAAACGGAGTCCGATTTTGGTAAATTTTATATGCATAGACTCGTGTTGAGACAAGGATTCCGAATATGTGACTTTCGTAATTTTTTGAGAACCGTACCAAAAGTCGGGTTTTGACAACTTTGTGGGTTTTGGTGCAAATTGAGTTATTTCGAATGGGTTGTGTCTAATTAGCCTATATTGATGTATTATCATTGATTTTTAGCAGATTTAGCAACCGAGGAGATTGATTTGCAAGGCAAGCGCAAGGCGGACCGAGGCTTCTATCGGTTCGAGGTGAGTGGTAGTAGTAAATAATGTACTGAGGGTTTGAAACCCCGTACTAGCACTTCACAGTGCTATATTGAGATGAGACACGCGTTCCATGACGGGCGTGGTGACATAGAGATGTTATATTGGGCCTGAAAGGCCAAGTCTATATTGACTGAGACAGGGTCAAGGACCCACCGTGATATATTATATTGGGCCTGAGAGGCCAAGTATATACTGACTGGAATAGGGTCGAGGACCCATTATGAGGTATTATATATATATACCTATATTGGATCGGGTTGCACGCCGCAGCAGTATATATATATACCTATATTGGATCGGGTTGCACGCCGCAACAGTATATATATTGGATCGGACTGCACGCCGCAGTAATATACATGTAATATACATGTGGGACGGACCGCACGCCGCAGTATTATTGCGCTTGGGCTGTAGGAGCCCCTTCGGAGTCTGAGTCTGCACACATTCTCAGTGAGCACTGGTGTATATTATGGGATCGGGCTGCACGCCGCAGCAGTATAGAGATATATACATATATATATTGGATCGGACTGCACGCCGCAGTAATATTTGTGTGGATCGTGCTGCACGCCGCAGTATTATAGTGCTTGGGCCTAGGGAGCCCCTCCGAAGTCCGTATACACCCCCAGTGAGCGCCGTCGACGTTAAATGGAGCGGGCTGCGCGCCGCAGCGGTATATGTATTGGAGCGGGCTGCGCGCCGCAGCGGTATATGTATTGGAGCGGGCTGCTCGCCGCAGCATTATACTTATTCATATTCATATATATACTGAAATATTTATAATAGACAGATGTATATGTCTCCATATATTGTGATGGCTGTATACCGTAGTGGTACGAGCGAGGATGTGGTCAGTGTGGGACCTAGATGAGATAGATGTGGACTGGAGATCATGGTACTCATTATAGTGATGACTAACCTGTGGGGGTTGCCTTAGAACTGTTTAGTGACAGTACAAGAGTTCTTATTTTCAGTTATTGTTTATTATTGTTACTCAATGAGTTGAAATATACTCACCCCACTCCCCTGCACTTTTTGTGCAGATATACAGGTTCAGGAGGGCAGTTGAGCTATCGCAACTGCTTTATTATCCCCATTCTGTGGAGACTTCGATGTAGCTGCCGACGTCCACAGTACCTGACCTCTTTCTTTTTATCATTTTGTTGTCTCCATTCTGGTTAGACTTTATTGTGTAATAGATCTCATTTGTAGAGGCTCAAACTTGTGACACCGCGATTTGGTTGGGACTGTGTTCTTGTATTTCATTTCTACACTTCTTGATTTGTTATGAAAACAGGCTAACCACGCCGATTAATTAGTATTAATTATACTTGGCTGGTAATTGGATAAGATGGTCGGGCTTGCCTAGCAATGTGTTGGGCGCCATCACGACCGGGGTTTGGGGTCGTGACAAGTTGGTATCAGAAGTGTCAATGCAACAGTGAGTCTGGTAGTTTTTTAACTACCAGACCTTCCCGAACTACACTGACCTGATTCCTGTTTAGCCTAGGATATGTAGGCAACCTCTAAAGCAGGGTGCGGTCAGCAAGTTTTCCAAAATGCTTTCACGGAATATGCCAATGTGCAAAAATCTCTCATTATTGCTCACTTGTCTTTGCACTGAAACCCTTCGTGTTCCCGAGCAAAGAGGGGCAGCTGTAAGCACATGATTTTTGCACCAGGCAAACAAGTTCCAAAATTAAAATAAATATTTTTGGTTGCAATTACATGTTTTGTTTGAAATAAGAAGCATTTGTGTGATTGAATAATTAGAAATTAAAATTAGAAAAAAAGAAAAATAGGTTAAGTACTTGCATTGTTGAATTGATTAGTCAAAAAAGGAAAATCATCAAAAAATAGCTTTAATTAGCTAAAATTAAGGAAAAAATAATAAAAAATATCAAAAAATTAGTATAAGTAGGAAATTGATTAATTTTTAATAATACAAAAGAAAAGAAAACAAAAATGCAAAAGAAGGTGTTTAAGTAATTAATATACCAGAAAATACAAAAAAATACACATAGGTATAATAAAACTGAGCCAAATGCTGTGCAGATAGTTGGCCCAGTGTGCTAAGCCCAAAAGATCCGGTCCATAGCCTTTGAATTAACAGAATCTTAGCCGTTCATTGCATCACATCCAACGGCTGGGAATTTTAGCGGATTTTTATTGGTTAATTAATATAAGAGAATTAATCTCAACCGTCCAATCCATTTGATCTAACGGATGAAAGCTTTGGTCTCTTTTATAACGAGACGGCGCCATTTATGTAATTCCTGGTCTTGACCGTTGATCATCAGAGATTCAACGGCCAAGATCACCTCAGCCTTACAGGTATAAGAGGCTTTGGTCTGAAGAGAGACAACCATTTTTCAAATTCCCTTAACCCTAGCTGCCTCTAGAACCTTCCTTCTTCTCCGTCTTCATCTTCATCCTTCCTTATCAACCCTAGCCGGGCATGGAGGCCACCACCTCCCACGGTGTTCTCCGACCATCCCCCGCCACATTTTCTCCTCTATTCTTTCTTCTTCTTCTCCTTCTTCTCCAATCAAACCCTAGAAAACCCTAAGGTAAACCCCTATTCTTGACTAGCCGGTCACCGAAACCTACCTCCGGTGACCACCAAACAATTTATCTCTATTCCAAACCAATGCCAAACGGACCGCTTTGATCCGATCTACACCCCCACAGCCTTGAAATCCTTCGAACATACCTAGAGCCCTTCGAATATCCCAAAAGAAGTCGCTGGAATCCTAACTCCGGCGACTCAAAACCAAACCCCTTTCAAAGATCTGATCTTTTACTCTCCCCAAACACCCCACTACAACCAAAAGCCCTAAAGACTTCACCTTGAAGTCTAAAACAAAAAACAGAAAGAAAAATGAAAAACAAAGAAGAAAAAGAAGAACAAAGGTCTGGGGAAAATACGTGAAAAGAAATAAAAAGGGGAAAGCTTGGGGGACAGACCCCGCTAAGCTAAGTATCCCTTCCCTTTGTGTTTTATTTTCTTTGTTTCTTTGTTCTCTATTTTATCTGTGTTTTTCTCGTCTTGTTTGTTTCCGCCTGTCTTTCTCTATTATTTAGATTCTAAATCTCGTGCTTCGCATGTTAGTTTTAGGGTTTAACTTGCTCGTCTTTTCATCTCTTTTTCATGTTTGTCTGTTCATCTTCTTTTGTTTCCTATCTTTCATCTTGTATATTCTTGTATGTTTTTCTATTTTTCTTTAGATCTTGAAATCTCATAACTACAGCTGTTAGTTTAGGTTTTTTAACTTGCTCATCTTCTATGCCTTTCACTATGTTATTTGATTCAAAGAGCCTGTTAATGTTAGAGTTTTCTATTTCTGTGCTTTGAAAAGCTTGTTAGTGTTTAGGGTTTTGGTTCATCTTGTTGGGTTTGTGTTTTGACTTGGTTCCTCTATCCTATCTATCATGACTCTTTCTTCTTCCAAGTTCAAAGATCTGTCTTTTCTTCGTTTTCTTCACTTGTGATTCTGATCTGTTAAAAAAGCATAATTGTTATTCTCTTTTGATGATTCTTTGTTGGGATTTTTGTTCTGACTTGGAGGCTCGACTTAGACATCTCTCTTTTGGTCTTTGTCTTTGGTCTCCTGTCAGTATTAGGTTCCCCCATTTTGTTGGTCTTCAATATCTCCTTTACATGTTTAAGCTTTGACATTTAGTCTGCATTAGCCCATCTTTATTAGCTCTCAATAAGGATTGAATAAGTCTTCTCTTCTGATCTTTTCATGTTTAGTCATAGTGTTAGGACTAACTGTTAGCAATTTTCATGTTTAAGTTAGCCTCATATCTGAGTTTGTTCTGCTTTATCTTTTCCTTTTACATCTCCTGATTAAAACCATGATCTGGCTCTAATAGTTGGTCTATTCCACCTCTTTTGTTCCTTCATAAGTATGATCATCTAATTTTGTTTCTTCTTCTATTACTTGGCATGACTAGATGTTAGGACTCTTCTTCAGTGCTTCTCCATGACTCTTTTTCTGCTTTATTTTTCATCTTATATATATTAAAGTTAGGATTAGTACTCAGATCCTGGCTAGCATGTCTGTGCTATTCTGTGGTCCTTGTGTCTAAATGAGTCCTGCTTCATCTATTACTGACTGTTTGTGAGAGTTTAACTTCTGTGCATGTCTATGATCATGAACCATTAAGGTTTTGAAGCATTTCAACTGTCATCTGACTTGATCTAGTAGTAACTAGGTCTAAATTGACATGGGTTCATACTTTGTTACATGAAATTGGATAATATGAATTGATTAACTAAGATTCAACCATATCAAATTGCCTTTTCTGAGTTTTGGTTGATTAATGCATCTTGTTTGATCTTATGTGCCTATGTATGCAATACATGTTGAAAATGACAGAGTTTTTAGTAGTTCTTGTTAGTGTGAGTATTTGATTAACACTGATCAACCTTAGGGGATTGGTTATAGCTGCTAGTGATAGGTTCCATGAAAATGGCTAGTTTTTAAATAGGCTTAAGACTAAAAATGAACAAACATAGGTTATTAGGTAATAAGTGACCAAAAGAGTGGTCAATTTAGCAAGTTGATCAACTCCACAAGGTCCAAACACACGAGTCCATCTCAAAAGAGGCTAGTTGTGCCAAACTGGTTAAGTCTGCAAATGCAAGCTTACCAAGGCTCATTTGAGCCCTGAATCTTAGGTGGCTAGGTCTGCAAAGACCTTAGCCCAGCCTGTGATCAGTCAAAAGGTCAATTATACAAAAGATTTTCTATGTCTGCAAAATCAGACTTGCCCAGGCTCCTTTTGAGCCCTGAACTACAAGTGGCCAAGCCTGCAAAGGCTTTGGGCCCAATTGTGTTTAGCAAATGAGTTCAATTACCCAAGCCAAGTCTCAACTTGAGACTGGCTAAGCTTTAAATAGGGTAAATGCAATAATAAAGCAGGCTAGTCCTGCAATTAGTGTTAAAATGAATTAAAAGGGTTAATTAACTGAAAATAAAACAAAAATAGGCTAAGTTTTAAATAATAGAACTGGCCAGTCCTTAAATGCCAATGCAAGGACTGGCCATAAGTTAAATAAGTCCCAAAAGATGAATACCAGACCTAGGTAGGTCGGGTAAAACAACCAATTCATTAAGGGCATAAAAGGAAATCAAAAAGGTAAAATGGTGAATAGTTTAGAACATATAGGGTTAAGGGAGTCATTTGTACCCCTGATTTATGCAATTTTGCAGAAGTTTAAGGGTATAATGGTCTCCCTAAAAAGGGAAATCTGTAAAAATCTTGAACCTTTAGGGATATTGTGGTAAAAGCCTTGAAAAAGGAATCTTTTAGAACCTTCCAGCACATGCTAGAAGGGATTTGAAAACTGAAAGATGGGTCTAAGTGTAAGTTTGATAATTTTAAGAGGGGGAGAAGTGGGATTTAAACCCATATTTTCTCCCCAAGTCATCAGCCCCTTCCCATACCTATAAATACTCCAAAAAAAGTGAATTAGGGGCTAGGTTTTGAAGAAAAGTTCAGAGAAAAACATATTAATAGCTAGTCATTGTTTTAAGCATATTCGTGTGGATTTTCTAATCAAGCTTGGTCTGGATTTCTGCGTGCTGTTGCTGTGGTCTTTGTTTTGCTCCTACTGTTGCATTGTTGTTCGAGTCATTGTTATTGCTTATTTGCCTGAATCCCCTTAGACTCATTGGTTTTTCTTATTGATCCAGGTACACTTCTATTTCAACTGAGGCTGTATCGATGATTTGATGAAATAAAATGAAGTCCAGTTTAATTTTTCATGTTGTTATGTACTGTGTAGTTTAATAGTTGTAGTATTAGTTTAAATTTGTAGTTTATTTGTATTGTAGTAGGTAGTAGTAGAGAAACAAACACAAAAACTAATAGCTAGTGATATAGTAGTAGTATAGTCGTGGTAGCATATCACGCCTAGTTTAAATAGGTAAACCCTAAAATATAAGTAAACGAATCATGATTTCAAATCGTTAATCACCATTGCTTCACAGAGAATTTCGTAAATCATCATCACTTAACTAATGCCATAGATCTACGCTTAAACATTGAATAAAAACGTTGGATCGGATAGTGATTCATTTATAATTGAATTGATAATATGATAATGAGCTAAGCAGCAGTAAAATCAGTAGTCTAATTATGCTAAAGTCTTCAAGCCACTTGAACTTAGGTAACTGGGTTGTTCGATTGAATAATTAAGTTATGTAATCACTACTCATGTAGCTAGCTTGTTTAGAAGTCAAGGCCCAGATCCGAGCAAGTTTAAGATGGGAAATAATCAGACGATGAAAGCAACTCGATTAGAACCAGATTTGTGAGGTTAAAAGGCTTAGCTCAAAATGAAACAGTGATATAGTTGTGCATCTGTGAATAACTCGTTTAGATTTCCTAGATAATGTAAGTAATTAGTTGAATCGTTTTAATTTGATCAAGTCTCATAGATAATTAAGTCGTGTTCTTAGATCTTTCAACTAGTAAGCAATTAGATGCTAGTATAAACTCATTAGTAGAGGTTAAGGGAAGAAGTAGTCTGCCAATTCAAGCCCTTTTGTGTGCAGTAGATAATTTATTCGTGGTTGATGTTGATAACTGGTGTACTGATTTCATTTGATAATAAATAAAAGTGCAATTTTAACTCCAGATGTGTATCTTTGTTTATTTACTTCTATCGTTATTGTTTCTGTTTAATTTGGGCCCAATATGCGTTATGGGCATGAACCTTTGTGCGAAGCCAACTGGGCTGCCAAGCATAAGCCTGAAGACAGCCTGGGCCTTTGAGGCCTAGGCCGGTCTGATACTTGTTTAAATATAATTGTAGAGGCCCAGGCCCAAATAAAGCTGTGACAATAGCCTAGGCCCAAGTTTGAAACAAATAACAGCTGAAACATGGCTAAGGGAAAAACATATGCATATAAAATGTAGTTGAACAAATAGGATTGGACTTTAATAAATAATTGGGATGAGCCTTGCACGATATTAAATAGCGGGGCCCCTCTTTAGTAATACGATAACACAAATAGACCCGGGAAGGTTATTAGAAAATTCCATAGCCTTACCCAAAACGATTAAAAGTCGATAGACCTTTTATGGCACGATTTAATATACTTTCCTATGAACGAGTGTGCACTTGGTGCAACTCAAATCTTAAATCCCGGCAAAGCCGAAATGTACCAAAGGTCACAGGCATACTGGTTGCGGTGTGACTCGAGGCGCGTTTTTGCGATGTCGCAAATTCTATAAAATATTAAAGTAAAAGCACATACGTATTGTTAAAAATCTGTAATGAGTCAAACAAGAGTCAAGAACGATGATTTAGCGACCGTCCTAAAACCACAAAATCCGGGAGTGCCTAACACCTTCTCCCGGGTTAATAGAGTTCGTTATCCAGAACTTTGTTTCGCGGACATCAATAAAAGAGTCAATTTCCTCGGATTCGGGATTAACCGGTGACTTGATTATTTTCCCAAGTGGCGACTCTGATAATTAAACAAAAATCCCGAATCGATTGTCCTTTAAGTGGAAAAACTGCTTCCTCTATGCTATTATATCCGTCTAGGGTATTTGAACATCGAGGTATACCCTACATATAGACATATTATTATTGGGGTAGTAAAAAGGGAGGTGTGACATTGGGCATGGTAGATTTTGATGTGATTCTAAGCATGGATTGGTTATCTCCTTACCATGAAATTCTGGACTGTCATGCCAAGACAGTCACACTGGCTATTCCAGGTAATCCGAGGATCGGGTGGCGTGGCTTGACTGATTATGTATCCGACAGGGTAATTTCTTATATAAAGGCCCAACGAATGATTGCGAAGGGATGTTTATCTTATTTGGCCTTCATTAGAGATGTTGAGACTGAGACACCCAGTCTTGATTCGGTCCCCGTTGTGAGGGAGTTTCCGGATGTATTTCCAACAGACTTCCCAAGCATGCTGCATGACAGGGATATTGACTTTGGTATTGACTTGGTACCGGGCACTCAGCCCATTTCTATTCCTCCATATCGCATGGCACTAGCGGAGTTAAAAGAGTTGAAAGAACAGCTTCATGAAACTCTTAGATAAGGGTTTCATTCACCCGAGTGTGTCACCTTGGGGTGCACCGGTGTTGTTCGTGAAGAAGAAAGATGGCACAATGAGAATATGCATTGATTACAGACAGCTGAACAAGGTAACAGTGAAGAATAAGTACCCATTGCCTCGTATTGAGGACTTGTTTGATCAGCTCCAGGGAGCTAGCGTATTCTCTAAGATTGATCTTCAATCGGGTTATCGTCAGTTGAAGATTAGGGACTTAGACATTATGAAGACAACATTCAGAATGAGATATGGGCACTATGAGTTTCTGGTGATGTCTTTCGGGCTGACTAATGCCCCAGGTGCATTCATGCACTTGATGAATAGTGTATTTCGGTCGTACCTTGATTCTTTTGTGATTGTATTTATTGATGATATCCTAGTGTATTCACGCAGCCAGGAGGAGCTTGCAGAGCACCTGAGGGTGGTATTGCAGAGGTTGAGAGCAGAAAATCTTTATGCAAAATTCTCTAAGTGTGAAATATGGCTTGATACTGTGACCTTTCTGGGACATGTAGTGTCCAGTGATGGTATTCGGGTTGACCCACAGAAGGTCGAGGCGGTGCAGAATTGGCCCAGACCTTCCTCAGCTACGGAGATCCGGAGTTTCCTCGGCTTGGCAGGCTATTACCGCCGGTTTGTTCAGGGCTTTTCATCTATTGCTTCACCTTTGACTAAGTTGACACGGAAGAATGCTCCATTTGTGTGGTCCGATGAATGTGAGGAGAGCTTCTAGAAGCTCAAGGCGGCTTTGACCACAGCTCCGGTACTTATGTTGCCATCAGCTTCAGGGTCATATACGGTGTATTGTGATGCTTCCAGAGTTGGGATCTGTTGTGATTGATGCAGGAGGGTAGAGTTATTTCATATGCTTCTTGGCAGCTAAAACCCCACGAGAAGAACTACCATGTTCACGATTTAGAGTTAGCTGATATTGTTCATGCTTTGAAGATTTGGAGGCATTACTTGTATGGTGTATCTTGTGATGTATATACATACCACCGCAGCTTTCAGCATTTGTTTAAACAGAAAGATCTCAATTTGAGGCAGCGAAGATGGCTTGAATTGCCTAAAGACTATGATATTACCATTTTGTACCATCCTGGGAATGCCAATACAGTGGCCGATGCATTGAGCCGGAAGGCTATTAGTATGGGCAGCTTGGCATACATTCCAGTTGGGGAGAGACCCCTTACAGTTTATGTTCAGGCATTAGCTAATAAGATGGTGACAATGGATATTTCTGAGCCCAGTCGGGTTATGGCTTGCGTGGTAGCTCGGTCTTTTTTATATGATCGTATTCAAGAATGCCAGTATGATGATCCACACTTACTCATTCTTAAGGACAGAGTTCAGCATAATGATGCCAGAGATGTCACTATTGATAGTGATGGTGTGTTGCCAATGCAGGGCCGGATATGCGTGCCCAATGTTGATGACCTTCGTGAGTTGATATTAGAGGAGGCCCACAGCTCGCGGTATTCTATTCATCCAGATGCCGCAAAGATGTATCAGGATTTGAGACATCATTACTGGTGGAGAAAGATGAAGAAACATATTGTGAATCATGTGGCGCGGTGCCTAAACTGTCAGCAGGTCAAGTATGAGCATCAGAGATGTGGTGGTATGTTCCAACGTATTGATATTCCCAAGTGGAAGTGGAAAAGGATCACTATGGACTCTGTTAGTGGACTCCCTCGGACGACGAGGAAGTTTGATTCAGTTTGGGTGGTTGTGGATAGGCTGACCAAGTCAGCTCACTTCATTCCAGTGTGTACTACATACTCCTCGGAGCGGCTGGCGGAGATATTCATCCGCGAGATTATGAGATTGCATAGAGTTCCCATTTCTATTATATCAGACAAAGGTACCCAGTTCACTTCTCAGTTCTAGAGGACATTTCAGCGAGAGTTGGGTTCACAGGTAGAGCTGAGCACAACATTTCATCCACAGACGGATGGGCAGTCTAAGCGTACTATTCAGATACTGGAGGATATGTTGCGTGCTTGTGTTATTGACTTTGGTGGTTCATGGACTGATTACTTACCTCTTGCAGAGTTTTCTTATAATAATAGCTATCACTCTAGCATTTAGATGGCACCATATGAAGCTTTATATGGGAGGCGGTGTAGGTTTCCAGTCGGTTGGTTTGAGCTCGGCGAGGCTAGGTTGTTGGGGACAGAGTTAGTCCAAGATGCCTTAGACAAGGTGAAGGTGATTCGGAGAGACTTCACACAGCTCAGTTGCGTCAGAAGAGTTATGCCGACCGGAAGGTCCGAGATGTGTCTTATTCAGTAGGTGAGAAGGTGTTGCTGAAGGTTTCTCCTATAAAGGGCGTTATAAGGTTTGAGAAGAAAGGAAAGTTGAGCCCAAGGTTCATTGGACCTTTTGAGGTGCTTAGGAAAGTTGGGGAGGTGGCCTATATGCTTGCTCTACCACCCAGTTTGTCGGGAGTTCACCCGGTGTTCCATGTATCTATGCTCCGGAAGTATGTTGGAGACCCGTCGCATGTGTTAGACTTCAGCACGATACAATTAGATGAGGACTTGACCTATGATGTGGAGCCGATAGCCATTTTGGGTCGACAGGTTTGTAAGCTGAGATCTAAGGACATAGCTTCATTGAAAGTGCAGTGGAGAGGTCGTCCCATGGAGGAAGAAACTTGGGAGACCGAGCAGGAGATGCGGATCAGATATCCACACTTATTTGATACCCCAGGTATGTTTCTTAACCCGCTCGCGGACGAGCATTTGTTTAAGTTGGGGAGAATGTAACGACCCAACTCCTTTTTACGGGAGTTATTGACCCATTTTCTTCAATTAACACTTCAATATGCTTATTTATATGTGTTTGGAGAGTTAGAAGCAAATCGGAAAGCATTTAGATAGAAATGAGGTCATATACCTCTTTATGAAAATTATAGTTTGGAAAAGTCAATCGAATGTTGACCGGTGAGTTAGATAGCTCGGAATTGAATTCTGATGATTCAACTAGTTTTGAGGGATCATTTATGACTTAGGAGAGCAATCGGAATCGAATTCGGAGGTCCGGTGTAGTTTTAGGCTTGAATTGGCTAAGGTTGAACTTTGGCGAAATCCGAACGGTAGGTGACATTTTGATCCGGGGGTCGGAATGGAATTCCGATAATTTATGTAGCTTCGTTATGTGATTTTGGATAAGTCTGCAAATCTTTATCTCATTCGGACGTCGTTTTGTTGGGTTTTGGATCGAATGTTAGTTTCGGAAGTTTTGAAGAAACTTAGGCTTGAATCCGTGTGGAAATGGTGATTTTGATGTTTACGATGCTCTTTTTATGTTACGAGCAAGTTTAAATGAGGTAATGTGTTGTAGTTGCGCTTTTGGTTGGGGTCCCGGGGGTCTCGGGATGATTTCGGATGCTCAACGGGAGTTTTTGTTAGAAAAATGCAGCAGAAACTGCAGCAGAAAAACTGACAGGGAAATCCTTCACTGCGATCGCAAGCCTGGGGCTGCGATCGCGTAGAAGGGAATATGGGCGGCCAGAAGTTTCCTCTATGCGATCGCGTGAATTGGTCTGCGATCGCATAGGCCTGAGTATTTATACACTACGATCTCGTAGAGCTATTTGTGATCGCGTAGAAGAAGAAAATGATTCACTGCGATCACGTGATCGGCCCTACGATCACGTAGAGGGGAGACCAAGTTCTCTGCGATCGCGTTCATAGTCCTGCGATCGCATAGGGAAAATGTGAGCCTGTAGTATTTTGTGCATCGCGATCGCAAACGCAGTGCTGCGATCACATAAGGCAATTATCATGCCTGACAGAAGGGTTTTATTAACAGAACCTCCGCGAACTAAACCAGTTTTAACACAAAAACAGAACGTCTTAGAGAGCATGTGGGCGAGATGTAAGTGAGTTGCATCGGGGAAACATCAGAGGTATGTTTCTCGACTTAAAAACACAATTTCATGGTAGAATTAACATCAAACTTCATGAAATTGGGTAGAAACTGTGAAGAATTATGGCCTAGGTATTGAAAATGAAAATTTGACTTTTGAAAGGCCATTCAAACTCCGATTTCGATAAATTTTATATGCACTGACTCGTGGCGAGAGGAGGATCGCACTAGTACTAATTTTGGAATTTTTCAAGCAGCGGGCCCAGGGTCGGGTTTTACCAACTTAGCGAGTTTATGCGTATTTCATGTAAATTGAAATTGGTTATGTTTCCTTGACCCGTAATTGACATAATTCTTGTGGTTTGACTAGATTCTACGTGCGAGGCAACGAATTCCAAAGGAAAAGGCATTGCGGACAAGTCTACGACCGGCTAGAGGTGAGTAGTTTGTGTATATGGTAGCCCGAGGGTTCGAAACCCCAACTTAGCATATTGTGACGCTAGTAGGGCGTGGCTCGCACCCCGTGGCAGGTGCGGGATTGATTGTGACTGGTGATTGAGACTTGGTTCATCCTGAATATGAATAATATATTATTAGTGGTTGAAAAACACTGTGTTTGATATAATTGTGGGTTGTAAGCCGTGTTTGGGGCCTTCTGTCGACCTATAGTATCCTTTTGGGGATAGTTATATATGTGATAGCTATATTTCCTTAATCACTGATCTCAGTCCAGGTTTGAAATCACCGTATTGAAATGCTAAGTCACCTGTTTTACAAAAATTAAATAAAGTTAAAGTATTTTCATAATTTATGAACCGGAACCTAGAAATAAATAATTGAGCTGTTGTGTGTCTTATATACTTGTTGTGGACTGAGGATGGATAAGGCTGCACGTCGCAGCGGTTGATATGAGGATCGGGTTGCACGTCGCAGCGGTATTGCGCTTGGGCTGTAGGAGCCCCTCCGGAGTCTGTACACACCCCCAGTGAGTGCCGTCGATGTTAAATGGATCGGGCTACACGCCGTAGCTGTTATGTGCATTGCATTGCATCTTTATTTGTTTAATTATTTGTGATAATTGTCTTGTACTGTTGTTGATAGTTCGTAGGAGGATCGGACTGTAGTTTAGCTTCATTTTGTGGTATTTTGTGGTTTTATTGCTTTCAGCTACTTGTATATATTTATTACTCACTGAGTACTTAGTACTTACCCCTACTCCCTGCACCTTTGTGTGCAGATTCAGGTACTCAGAAGAAGTAGACGAGCATTACAACTTTCACAGAGTCATATCGAGTTGCTGAGGTAGCTGCCAACGTTCGCAGAACCTAGCTTCTCCTCTCTTTTCAGTTGTTACTTTATGTTCAGATTTGAGAACTTCCATACAGTATTTTCTATTATTGTTCGATTTTGTTTAGAGGCTCTAGACTTGTGACTCCAGATCTTTGGGAGTGTTAGTTGTTTCTGCACTTCTCAGTATTTTGTTCGTATTATTATTATTGGAGTTTCTATGACTCATATATTCTTCTTGAGTTGTCCATTTGGGACTGATATTATTTGTGAAAAACGTTTGTTTGTCTGGCTGGCCTAGCTTGATTATTGGTCGCCATCACGACCGGATCTGGGTAATGACATTATAAAGGAACCAAAATCCAACTACTAACAAGAATAAGAAAAACAAAGGCGGAATTCACTTTCATTTCACATCTTGTTGCAGTCGTGAAACCTGCTCCCATTTTATATCTCATGGAAGCGTGCCACCCGCTCCTATTTCTTTTGTCTCGTGGCAAGCGTTCCACCCATTCCCATTTTAATTATCTCGTGACAAGCGTGCCACCCACTCCCATTTTAATTATCTTGTGGCAGGTGTGCCACCCACTCCCATTTCAATTATCTCATGGCAGGCGTTCCACCAGCTCCTATTTTATTTAACTCGTGGCAGGCGTGCCACCCACTCCCATTTTAATTATCTCGTGGTAGGCATATCATCCGCTCCAATTTCAATTATCTTGTGACAGACGTACCATCGGCTCCCATTTACGAATCAATAACAACCCCCAAGAATCCTGGCAAGGGAATAACAACAATATAACAACTTCCCGGCAAGGGAATAAGAGCAATATAACAACTTCCCATCAAGGGAATAAGAGCAATATAACAACTTCTTGGCAAGGGAACAAGAATATCAAAACAAATGTCCCGGGAAGGGAACAATGATGATAGTAACATTTGACGCACAATAAACCACAATGAGTCATAACAATTATAATACAAGACTCACGGGCATGTTCGACACCGGCGTATAGATACTCATCACCATGCCTATATGTCATACTCCACAATTAACACGTAGCAAATAAAACACGACTCCTAATCCCTCAAGCTAAGGTTAGATCAAACACTTACCTCGATCCCACAAACACATTTCACGTCTCAATTATCGCTTTACCCATCGATTCCACCACCAATTCACTCGTATCTAGTCACAAGTTACTTAATTAAATTAAATAATGCTAAATGAATCAACCCTAATGCATGAAAATAAGTTTTCCAAAGTTTTGCCCAAAAACCAAAAATCACCCCAGGCACACATGGTCAAAACTCGAGGTTTGAACCACAACTCGATCACACATTCCCTCATGAACTAAAATATATAATTTGTTTTCAAATAAGACCTCAAATCGAGGCCCAAATTACTAATTTTTGAAAAATCTAGGTTCTACCCAAAACATCCAATTTCCCTCATGAAAATCATTGATTTGAATTTAAAATCGTGTTAAAGGATGTTAAGGATTGAAGAAAATTAGTTAAAATGGCTTATATTTGATTTGGAGAAGAAGAAACTTTTGAAAAATTTCCTAAGTTTGTTTATGTTTTGAGAGGATATGAAAATAGGTTAAAAATTCGTCTAAGTATAAAAGTTGCAGGTCTCAGATGTGGAAATTGCGAAATTGCGAACCTCGACCTCTGCTATTATGGGAATTGCAAAACAGGGCTCGCATTTGCAAACCCTTAAAGATTTTGGTACTTTCGCATTTACGAAACATTTGTCGCATTTGCGATGCATCAACCTTCCAACCATCATCACATTTGCGAGAAGCAGTTCCCAAATGCGAAGTTGTTGCGAAGATGATGTCGCATTTGCGACTTAGGCTGCTAGTCCACTTCTTTCGCATTTGCGAGCCAGGCTTCCGCATTTGCGAAGCCTACAGACCTGATATACCAACTGAGAAATCTGCAATGCTTGAAGTCCGAAATGCACTATGTGGCCTATCCAAAACTCACCCGAGCCATTGGGGTTCCAAACCACATATACACACAACCTTAAACACATCCTACGGACTTATTCGTGTAATAAAATCACCAAAATAACATCATGAACATCGAATTAAACCTCAAGATCAAAGAAATTTCTAATAACTTCTTAAACATCTTTGCAATTAAGGTCCGAATCACGTCAAATGGATTCTGTTTCTTACAAACTTTACCAACAATACATATAAGCCATATTGAACATGTACCAGGCTTTGGAACCATAATACGTGCCTGATACCACCGCTTTCACATAAGATTTCACTTTCAAAAACCTTTATATTTTTCAAAAAATAGTTTCTTTCAAAAATTCATTTCTCTAGCTTAGGACCTCAGAATTCGATTTCGGGTATATGCTCAACTGTCATATTTTTCGACGGATCCTCCAGGACTGTCAAATTATGGGTCCGGATCCGTTTACCCAAAATATTGACCGAAGTCAAATTAATTTATTTTATAGTCAAAATTTATTATTTTTCACAGATTTTCACATATAGGCTTTCCGGTTATGCATTCGGATTGCACACGCAAGTCGAGGTGATGGTAAAAGAGGTTTTTAAGGCCTCGAAATGCATAACTAATTTAAAAATACGTGATGACCCAAAACTCTTATTTTATAACTCATAGGGTATAATAGGTTTTTTACCACGAAAGTTTGATAAATCTAGTTCACTGATCTTTTGGTTGTTGATACCCAATTTTTTTTCCTATATAATGTTCATATACAAAATACTTTCGAAATAGCATATACATGCATATAAAAGCATAACTAGTTGTTTTCGCATTTTTTCTAATTTTTAAAGATTTTTAAATCAATTTATTATCCATTTTTATTAGTAGAAAAATCAATGATTATTCCCAAAATTATCATTTTGTTGACTAATTTATTTTATTACCATATTTACATCAAAATATAGTTAAGATAGTTTTTATACATTTTTTGACAATTTATTTAGCATATTAAAAGATAAATTGCATGTAATTGTAACTTTAGCCTATTTTAAGAATTATAGCATTTTATAATTACGAAATTGGTTCCAATATTTTTAAATTAATATTTGTACATTATAAATTGATTCACTACTTTTAATTTGACTTTAAAATAATTTTACCATTTTTAATAAAAAGGTTATGGTTGTTTAAAAGATGGCCTCATTTCGTTTCAATTGCAGCCCATTTGGTATTTCAATTATAGCCTAAATTAACCCCCTAATTGACCCAATTTCGAACCAGCCCAATTTCATTTAACCCAACCCTTAACCAATTAAAACCACCCGACCCAAACCCCTTTAACATAGGTCATTGATCAATCTCAACAACAGCCACAATTTACCCTGCCATAATTAAACCTAAACTACCTACCCTAATCTCTCTTTTCCCATCTCTCAGCTGCCTCTGAATACCTTCTCCCTCTCAAACTCTCTCGAAATCCTAATTGCCTCCTACCATTTTCAACCCCAAAATCACCGGAATCCATGGCTTCTCAAGCCATGGATAACTTATACTCACCTACTCTTATGTGCCTAATACTTGAAGATTCGAGGCCAAACCTCGAAGGTCTTCACTTATACCTTTGCCAACTTGAGGTTCCCAGCCATCTCCAGCCTTGCTCCAGCATATCCTAGCCTTCTGAGTCTGATTTTGACCTTCTCCGACTCTGATCGGTGACTTTTTCAAGCTTTTCTTATTCTAGGGTTCCTCTGAAACCCTAACCTTTCAAGGTTTTCTTTGACTTGAGTTTTCAAATGATTTTCCTAATTTTTATTTTGAAAATTACTTTCAAAACCCTTCTTTTCCTATTTAGGGTTTTCTGGAAAGTGTTTAAGAGTTTTTATGATATTCCTTCTTTGTTATTCGTATTGTTTCTCTTAATTTGCTTCCTATATCATGTTCTCACTTGCTTTCTACTATGTTTCTTATATATTTCTTCTTTTTTACCATGTTCTTTTATGTCCATTTACTGAGTTTTATACTCCATTCTTGTATATTCTTCTACTGTGTTTTCTATGATATGTTCTCGCATGCTTTTTTACTATGTTATGCTATTTTCTTCCACTATGATCTGATGTGCTTCTCATACTGTATCCTTCTCGATGTTCTTAAGTGTTCTTACTATTTTACCTGTTTAAATTTTTCTCCAAAAAGATCTTCCTAAGCATGTGTTTATTCTACTATTTCTTCTATTATCAGTTGTTCTCTTATTATGCTTCGAATTAGCTTCTTCACTTTGTTTGCTTGATCATTCTACTTGTATGCATGTTTTCTCATTAGTTTCTGAAGAGAAATATCTGAGCATGTTGCCTCCTCATCTCTGTATTTGACTCGAGTGAGAAACCCTAGAATTTAGGGCATTGCCTCCGAGTTTGGTTATATGACCAAACTAGGACTTATTTCTAAGTGTGAATTTTTTCTCGTTTGCACACAATTATGATTCTCCTAAACTAGACTCTTCTATGGAATAACATGACAAATTTCTTCATGTTTAATGTGTGTGTATGGTTTTATATATGATGATTCTTTCTTCAAAAAGGTTTTCAAACTAGTGATTGATTCAGAATTCCTTTTTAATAGGTCTAATTGATTATTATTGATTTTCCCTAAGGTAAATCCTTTTCCACTTTTCTGGCTTGGTTCATTCGTACCAAATCTTTGATCTCTAATTTTCTGGCTGTTAGCTGATTCCCTTGCCTTATTTTGACAAACCGTGTACTTTCAGAAACCCTGTCCTTAAATAACATTTATGTATTTGCCTTCAATATAATGCTTTACACAATGCATTTGATTAATTTCTTTCCTCAATTGTTTTAATTAATTGACAATCGGTCTTCAATTATTTTCTTACCTTATTTTCTCATAACTTTCATACTATAAATACATAACTCTTTAACACAAAGCACAGACGATTTTCATAATACTCCACACACGATTGAACACATTTCAGACTACACAATTACACAATTCTCTTCTGAACTTATACTTAGAGTATTCTTGCTTCTTGTCTCCACTTTGGCTTTTACAAGACTATTTCTTTCTCTTTGCTTGACTCTTTGAAACTGGTATGTCCTGACTCTTGCATCGTTTGAAATATCGCCATTTTATTTAAATCTTTACATCGGCTGAAACATCGCCACTTCATTTAAATCTCGCATCAGCTGAATGATCGCCATTTATATTTACAGTTTACATCAGCTGAAATATCACCATTTTTTTAATATTTACATCGGCTGAAATATCGCAATTTATATTAAGTCTTAGCATCGGTTGAAATATTTCCAATTATATTTACACTTTACGTCGGTTGAAATATCGCCATTTTATTTAAATCTACATCGGCTAAAATATCGCCATTTTTATTAAGTCTTAGCATTGGCTAAAAGATCGCCATTTATATTTGCACTTTACATCAGCTAAAATATCGCCATTTAAGTCTTGCATCGGCTAAGAGATCGCCAAACCCTGCATTTCATGGACTGAAAGATTGTCAAATGGTCCAAATGCGTCAGTGTTCGGAGGCACCAGTTTCATAGCCCAAGAACACCATGCCATGGCCTGAGGACTCCCTTTTAGCTCTTGTATATCATTATTCAAAGGCATCCTAGTTATAAGGCATCATTCTCATAACCCGAGAATATCATTCCATAGCCTACGAATCCTTTGCTATACGCTTTATGGCCCGGGACGTCATGGTCTGAGGACATCATCCTAACCGTCCAAAGACAACATACATGGTCCAATGGAAACTTGTATCACATTTAAATTTACGCACAATATATGTTGGTATTACTCATTTGTAGATACACCGGCTAGCAATGTCCATCTTAGCAGGAGCAATCCCGCTCCAATTCCTGCAGCCTATCAGACCCCGACCATCCTTCCCAACCTGAACATCGCGTCAATCTTTCAAAATCTCCATCAACATGTTCCGCCGACGGACCCCAAACTACATATGGCCTGATTCCTGTAAGACCAGGGATATATAGAGAGCTTAGGAACCATAGTCGGTGAAAATTCTTCAATCGTTTCACTTGGTAAAAATTGTCCATCATATCTTTACCTGACAACTCTTTCATCCTTCCGGGTAAATAAGGGCAGTTGTTGATACCCAATTTTTTTCTATATAGTTTTCATATACAAAATACTTTCGAAATAGCATATATAAGCACCGCTAGTTGTTTTGGCATTTTTCCGAATTATTAAATATTTTTAAATTAATTTATTATCCATTTTTAGTAGTACAAAAATCAATGATTATTCCCAAAATTATTATTTTGGCAAATAATTTATTATATTCCCATATTTAGACCAAAATATAGTTAAGATAATTTGTATACATTTGTTTTTTAGTAATTTATTGAGTATTTTAAAAGATAAATTGCATGTAATTGCAACTTTAGCCTATTTTAATAATTATAGCATTTTATAATTATAAAATTGGTCCCAATATTTATAAATTAATACTTATATATTATAAATTGATTTGGTACCTTTAATTTTATTTTTAAACCATTTTACCATTTTTACAAAATGAAAAGGGGTAAAAATGGATATTTAAAAGCTGGCCTCATTTTGTTTCAATTGCAGCCCATTTGGTATTTCAATTATAGCTAATTAACCCCCTAATTGACCAAATTTCAAACCCAATTTTGGACCAACTCATCACACAACACGGGCGTTGCAAATATAATCTAAGTATTATTGCCTAGAGTCGAACCACAGAGAATTAACCTATCAATTACTACTGTTGGATTCACTAAATTCACATAATCTTAAATAAACTTGATGTGTAAACAGTAGAATTAATGTCTAAGGCAATGGTTTTTCCCGTTGGTAATTTCCTTGGCTGTATATGTCTTATTACTATTATTTAGTAATCTCTAACAATCATGAACTCTCCATCTATCATAATTCTTTCTCAAGTAATTATAATAATTTACTAGACGCACTCTCTCAAGCAACGCTAGCTAATTTCACAATACGGTTCACTTAGATTGCACCCGGGGTTTTGTTATCTCTAATCCAACCCCTATAACCTCGTTTATGACTTTCGTCTATACTCTGGGAGTGATGTTTTTCATACAATCACCTAAATATGCACTCTATCTCTCAAGAAGATACATAATAAATAAGAACAGATAATTGAGGGCCCTTTCAACTAATCCATAATTAAAGCATAGATGAACAATTAGAGATTAACAACTAAATCCAATTATATTAATAAAACAACCAAGTTATTCCCAACGGGTTCCACCAAATCCTTAATTAAGGTTTTTAGCTACTCATGACAATGGGTGAATAAAATACTAAAAGATTCATAATCATAAATTGCAAGAAAAATAAGAGTAATGATGTTTTGGGTGATCTCTCACACTTTTTTTTCTTGTCATAGTACTCTCTAAAATATTACATTCCTCCATTGGGCGAGTTCTAGTGTTTAAATAGGATTTTGGGCTAAGAATTCTGGAATTTGCATTTCAGTCCCTCAGCTTTTCGCCGCCTGCCGCGGTCCTACCGCGGTCACGCTAGGACTGCGGCCAAATGTCCTCTCTTAATCTAAAATAGCTTCTCGCCGCGGTCCAACCGCGCTTACGCCAGGACTGCGGCAGTTCACCTCCAGTTCTTGTTTGTGCATTTCACATGGTGCATTTGGCAACTTTTGTGCGATTGGCCTCTTTTTCCTCCATAATTGATCCAAAAATACTCCATAGCCTTCTTCTATTGTATGTAACATGCAAAACATGAAAAGCACTAATAAGAGCATTTTTTTTTATCACTTTTACCGCAAAAACTCTACAAGAAAGTTGTTTTTTAGGCTTAATCATAGTTCAATTCACCTATTATCAACACCCCACACTTAAAGCTTTGCCCGTCCTCGAGCAAGATAAACCACGCTTCTAGGACTATTCACTCGCTGTATTACCCAGTTTTATGTAACACCCGCCATTATGAAAGAACAACCTAAGCAGTGCAACAGCTATACCTCAGATGCAGACTCTAATGCCATGCCACACACGTGCTTACTCTAGTTACTCTACAGAGGCGAAAACTTATTTTTGCTTCCTGAGTCACATGCCCTCACATCACATTTATGAGTTAAGTTCCACACATATAAAATCAAACACAATGAACTATAGATGGAAAGAATTTACTCACTTTCAGCAAAGAACAATCATATGCCACACAGATACACCATAAGCTTGCCCTTAGTGTAATACTCTACTAATCGAGTTGTTTTAGTCTAAGATCAAGAGGTCTTTATTTGGTTGTAATGTAGGCAAAGGGACGGGTAGAATATATTTGGATATAGTGACTAACCTCCTTAACTACTTTTAATACATTCTTCCTCTCCAATTTCCATGTTCAGCCCAGTCATTCTTCCACACTTGTTTCATAAGCTACCCCCACGTTTCTAGGTGCAACTCGCTTTTGCGTGCTATTCACTATTTTAGGATCACCTATTTACACGGTCCTTCTTCTATATTCACTATATATATTTTTTTAAACTACCATTGCACCATTCAAGTATTTTCCTGATTTTCTTTTTCTACTCTCTTATCACCCTATACTTTGACTTCTACATGATCTTTAACAATTCAAGTGCTTCTAGGATGCAAAGGGTCAAACAGTCAATCTATTCAACACATGGATATAAGTTATTACATGGTTATCAAAGAATCAGGCTTAAGCTCAAAGGGGTTAACCATGGTAATACGTACAGGTAGATTTATAATTAAACCGGCTACACAAAGAAATTCCTCAGTCCTCTCTAAGACCAAACAACTTCTATTTCGCTTTGCAAACACACCGGGTAAGTTTTAGGTATCGCATGCAAGCATAGAATATAGGTAATTTCTCACACACACTTGGCAAGTAACTCTTCTGAATTAGTTCGTCAACACATTCACATAAGCGTTCAAGCAAGATAAGGTGTGCACAATTAAGGCATAATTTACGAGTCTACAAACGAGCCTAGACATTGCACTCTCAAGTTCGTTTAATTATTAGCTGGTGTGTACATTAAAAGGTGCATTCCTACCCTTAACCATCCTAGTCCAAGAGCGTCTTTAGAGTCCTAAACTATTAAAGAAAAATATACTTAACCCGGTTCAAGAAAATCCCTTGGAAAAGAACCGTGGTCAAAAGAAAAATCAAGGGGAAATTACTACACTACTTAAAATAGAAAAAAAAAAACAAAAGAAAATCTAACTAAATTACTTCCCTCAAGAGTACTGTTCAAGTGGTCTGTCCTCAGGAAGAGTCCCTTACCCGTTAATTTAATCTGACTTTGACCCTCAAGAGACACATCGACAAGTGTCCCTCGGTGGACCAAGTCAGTTACTTGTAAGATGCTACAACAACACAGCTACAGAACTACAACATGCTCAATGTATATGTCCACTGCAATACAACACAAAAGCAAGTCTCCCACCCCACACATAAAATAATGGCATATCCCGATGTCATATCACAAATAAAGAGCAGCCGGGTAAGAAAACTTCACTGAGTATCAGTCAGAGTCGGAGATTATGCTGGGGTCCACATGACAAGCTCTCCCCAAAGCACGGAACCACGCCATCATGTGGTTCTTAGACCTGGCCTGTCGCTGCGACATAGCATCCATCCGCACATGTAGGCCATCCACCGTGGTTCGAAGGTCCTCGAGCTCCTCCTCCATGAAACGCAATATAGGCCGGGTGGACTGTGATCTAGAGAGTCCTGCACCAATGTGGAGATGCCGAGAGGATCCGGCTCCGTCATAGGAACTCCGTAAGGGTGCCATGGGTGCTGGGGCATCATCAATATCAATGGTCGTGGGTGCATCTCTGCCCACTTTGATCGTAGAAGTTCAGAATGGTATTTTTGCAGGCAATGCTCCATCTGTAGGACTAATGGGGACACCTTTTGGCAGACACAATCTCATCATAGTGAGGGGAAGTAAAACCCCTTAGACTGCAGCTGTGAGCACGTGATTGTTTCCCTAAGAAATTAAATTCCAATATATATAAAAAGATATACAAAATTTTTTTTGGTGTGTAATTGTGTGATTTAATTGAAATACTTGTGTTTCGTTTAAAAATAAAATTGAAATTCAAATTACAAAGAAATCAATTGGAAATATCATAAAAAGTATAAAATTCAGAAAAAATCAAGTAAAATGCAAAAATACCGGAAAACAAAAGAAAAATGGCCAAAATACCAAAATATTAAGGAAAAAATTAGGAAAATAGAAAGTAAAAGAAATATAACAGTTGAAAATAAATACAAAAAAATATAAAATACAAAAAGAAAATACAAATAAATAATTAAAATACAAGTTAAAATATAAAATACAATATAATTTGGGCTACATACATAAGATAATACATATATACCCAAGCCCAAAAAAAAATCAGGCCCAAAAAATAAGCATGGTCTGCCCAGTCTCACAACCAAACGACGTTGTACCAGTACAATAAATCCCAACCGTTGATAATTTGAATCAAACGGATCAGATGAAGCGGTTCATTATGAATCAAACGACGTCGTGTATGTAATTAATCATGGCCGTTCAATGCGATTGATCAAACAGATGAGACAATGTCTCATTTAGGCCAAACGACGTAGTATAGATGAAACAATCACAACCATCCAAACTTATAATCCAACGGACATAAGGAAGTCCTTCATTTAAACAAATGACATCGTTTCAAAAGCAAAGGATCCTGACCGTTGATCTTGACTAATCCAAGGGCCAGGAATCCACGAGACATGACTGGTATATATTACCAGTCTCCCGTTCAAATTCATTACATAGACACATATACAACCTGTAGAGAAAACCCTAGCCGCCTCTCAACCCTTTTTCTTCTTACTTCAGTCTCCCAAGGAGACCTGCCGGCAAACATGCCTCAGCCATCTTCTTCGGCAAAGGCGAGCCTCTAATACCCTATCCCTCATCCAAAAACCCTTCAAAGCACCATAAAACCCCACCAAAACTAAAAACTCCCTTGTTCTTGAAACTCCAGTCGCCGGTGACCTCGCCAAGTATGAACCATGATCCCATACTAACAACCCTGAACTACTTTGAGGTGATCTACCACCCTATATGGTTGTTAGCCTCGAATATCCCTTGAACGTCTCAAATATAAGAAAGACACTCGTCGGAACCCTACTCCACCAAGTACCAAAATTAACCCCACCCTCAAAATACTATACCAAAGTCTCTAGACCACCCCCATTTACACCAAAACCAAACCCATAGCCCCATTTGGGAAAATCCAGTACTCAAAAGACTAAACGTCTTCAAAGTTCTGTAGATCTAGAAACACGAAAAGAAAGGAAGAAGAAAAGAAAGAAAGAAAAAGAAAAAGGAAAAGGAAAAAAGCCTGGAAAAGCTAAGTTTACTATCTCTGTTTCTATTCTTGTTTGCTATATGTCTCAAAAAATCTTTTTGTACTTGTCTTTTATGTTTATCTAAGCCTATCTCTTATGCACGCTTAAAGAATAAGAATCTGTCTTTGCCTGTTCATATAAGCGTTGAATCTTACACATGCCTAAGTTTTTCTAAGTGTTCTTAGAGTTTTTGGTTTTAACCACGCATGAATCATGTGTTAATAAGTCTGTTTATGTGTTTGTTCATTATGCTCTGTCTAGATTGAGTTTTGGTTAGTTGGAATTCAACCATTATCAAACTTCTCCTCTGAGTTCTGATTAATCAAAAATTAATTCGTGATTAAGGCTATATGTGCAAAATAACATAAAACTTGCTATATTTGTAACTTGATTCATATGTGAGTTCATTTCAAACCTTTGGATGTTTTTTGTGACTTGGGTCATGAGTGTAAAGGTCTTATGGCTATTTCTGAAAGTTAAGTCTATTTTTGAGAGGCTGTACTTCTATTAAGTGGCTATTTCTGAAAGTTAAGTCTGTTGTTGAGTGACTGTACTTCTATTAAGTGGCTATCTTTGTTTGTTGAGTGGTTGTACTTCTATTAAGTGGCTAATAATGAAAAGGGTTGGGGTCTAAACTGGCTAAGTCTTAAAATATTTCTAATTAGGGGTTATTTATTAAATAACTCTTAACCCTAGTTCTGCCAGACCTTAGGCAAGTCGGGTAATTTGGAATAAATACAAACGGTATAAAAGGAATAGTAAATGGCATTACTGAAGATTAAATAGAGCCTATAAGGCTAAAAGTGACTTTAGTGCCTAGTATTTCAGCAATTACTTAGAAAATAAAGGGCAGATTGGGCACAATAAAAAGGCATTTGTGTAACAAACCTTAGCAACTGAGGGTAATTAGGTAAAACACACCTAAAAAACACTATAGAATTGCCTAGAACTTTCTATCAGGGGTTCTAAGGCATTTCGACACAATCTTAATAGACTACACTGTAAATAATTGAAAAGATAAGGGGAGGGAAGTGAAATTAACTTATTTGAAATTTCCCCCCAATTCCCCCCAAAACAATTCTATAAATAGGGTGTTAGTGAGCCTGAAAAGGGGGGTTCTGCATTCAAAAAAGGTTCCAAATCTTTGAGAAATAGGGGTTCGAAAATCTAAATTTCACACATTATAATTTTGGATTCAATTCTGAGATATAACTAAAGGATATAGAAGCTGATTAACTTGGGTGTTGATTTGGGGATTTCTGTGGGGTCAACTCTTCATCAATTCATCTTGACTTTGCTGAATTCCTTGATTCTATTTGGGTTGATTTGCTGGATTCTATATTTGGGATTTTGTTAGCTGCTTTACTGTGATCAATTTGTCTCGTTGCTGTTGCTGTATTGCTGCTATTAGTTGCTGAATATTCTTCTTCTCCAAAGCCCTAGACTCATCGAATTATTTTGAATCAGGTACACTTTTTCTTCCTGAAGATGTAATAGCAATTATGATGAAGGAATGAAGTTAAAGGGATTTTTCAATAAATTTATTTAAGTTATTCTCTCTAGTTGTAGTTATAATTAGCAGAATCATTGTAATTCATTAGGAATAGTTGTAATAACTAACAGCTATATGAGTTTGATCTAGATTAGAGTAGAGTAGTCAATATAGTAGTTAAACGAAATTCAGCAATTAGATATAGCTAAAACTAAACAGGCCAATACAAACTAATACACTTAGGTAAATAAGTACAATTCTGAAATTGGAACGTATAAATTGGCATCCAACTACTTTTGTTAGTTAACTTCTGAATCAGGATCGATTTAATCTAAAAAGGAATAGTAGTCTAGCAGTTCAAATTGTATAATCACCTACCTTCAAAAATGGTTTATATACAGATTTGCTTTTAGACTTTTGTGATTGTTATCAACTCAAGCATGTTTAGTTAATGTTACAATACTGTTTTCCTTTTAGTTAAATAAGTGAAAAAATAATCCTGCAAGCTAGTATCACAATAATTACCCGAATATCAGAACCTACTATATAGAATAACAACACTGACACAAATTATTGTGATAGAATTTTAATTAGCTGTTAAATTTTGAAATTAGTAGCGATCAAAATGTCATTTGGTATCGTCTGAAAATTATTAAGTAAGTAATGTTCAATAATAATTGCTCAAGTGTTGTTGTTGAAATAATAACTCGTTTTTGCTTATATAGTCTGGGCCTAGTTGTGTATAAAGGCCCAGATCTGGTTAATATGGTACATGTACCCTCGAGTAGTAACAGTAGCATACATTGGGCTCCAGAAGCCCAATTTTCTTTAATAATGGACAATTAAGCAGTCTGAAGTCCAAGCCCAGTAATGAATAAATGGCCTGGACTCTGATATTATAGTCTAAAATAACACAAAAACAAGATATAAATTAGGAAGAAAAACAAAAATAGAAAAATATAGTATATGACTAAGCTTGGACTTAAAAAATAAGGGATGAGCCTCGTCTTGAAGATGAAAAGACACACGGGGCCCCCAGATGGATTTCAATGTAAAATGTTAGACTCGGAAGGACCGTTTAGCAAATTTCACGGTCTTTCCTAAAGTTAATAAGGCGTAGACGTTATAGGCCCGATTAAAAATTACATTCCTAATACGGGTGCACATTTTACGTGACCCAAATCTCAAATCTCGGGGAAGCTGAAATGCATTAAAGTCACAGGCGTACTGGTTGCGGTGTGATTTGAAATGTGTTTTTGTGACATCGCAAGTTTTTTAAAAATAACAAAGCGGGACATTAAAAAACACTTGTAAAATTGAAGCATATAAAGAAATCAGATAAGACAAATACAGCAGTTGAGCGACCGTGCTAAAACCACGGAATTTAGGAGTGCCTAACACCTTCTCTCGGGTTAACAGAATTCCTTATCCGGATTTCTAGTTTTGCGGACTGTTAAAATAGAGTCATATTTCCTCGGATTCGGGATTAAACCGGTGACTTGGGACACCATTATCTTCCCAAGTGGCGACTAAGACATTTAAATAAATCCCGTTCAGATTGTCCTTAAAGTGGAAAAACCTCTTCCCTGTTGTTATTATTATATCTCTTCTTGGTGTGTATTAGCAAATACCGGGGTATACTTATCTAAAAAGTAGTTAAAAGGGAGGTGTGACAGCTCTGGCGACTCTGCTGGGGATAAGCAACCCAGAACTTCGATTCAGGGTTTAAGAATTCGAGCTTGATTAAATTGTTTTTTTTGATATTATCTGATTATGTGCTTTGATTAATGTGCTACATTTTTACCGCTTTGATATTACGTGCATTGTATATATAAAATTGTGCCGAAAACCCTTTTCTTCTTACATCTGGGGATGTGCTTACTAGTTGAGACTCTCCTTTCTGTTAAGTCAATACCCAGTAAGAAAAATAGAGGCCGGAAAAGTTACAAAGATGCCGGACGATCCCACGGGTCCCCGGTACATAGCCCCCTCCTCGATCCGAGTTGTCCACTCAGGTACACAGTCTAGTACTATGAAAAAATCAGGATATTGAGCCTAGATTTAGGACGATTATTTGCATCATATCTGACTTAGGGGACTCAATACAGGGGTTGGGTCCGTCTAGGACATGTGACCCGAAAATAAAAGATCGAGCATATTATATGTTGCATTTATTTGTCCTAGATTATTATGCTGACCGGCTAAATTCCTGAAAACAGAAAGAGAGAAAATTTTAGAATAGAAAATACCGAAATATTGATGAAATGCTGTCGAAAGTTTGAAAAGAAAATTGAAAATAGGTGGAACAATTTTTGTTGAAATAATTGGTCCTAAAACAATTTGACTGAACTACGCATGTTTGATTCTCACCACTAGGCGAGATACATAGTCAGCACATGACGGATCCAACCACCCCTTTTAAAAAATGACCAAAAATGTCAAATTTTAGTTTTCAATAAAATCAAAGTGATGCTGTTTTTGAAAATAGCCGAATGTTCCGAAAGGACGTCGGAAAGCTGTTTGTGCAAAAATGGCCGCTTTGAAGTCATTTCTTTTTGCTTTTTGAATAATAGCCTTGAAATTTTTAAATGAAATATGGAAAGGTTAACTCTTTTTGAAATAATGAAAATTGTCTTTGAAAAAGATTTTCCTTTTTGAATAAATCGCCTTTAATAAATGTGTAGGATGAGCACAATAGAAAATGAACCCTTTGCACTAATGAACAAAATCCCTTTGGAGTTGCGATTATGGTGGAATGATCTAGGCCAAGATGAACAGGATTGGGTCAACAAATATCAAAAAGATCTTACTCGGCTGTTAAACATAGAACATCGGGGTGATATCATCCGGGCTCTAGTTGCTTGTTGGGATCCCGCACATAATGTGCTCCACTTCTCAGGTTTGGAGCTCACTCCAACTTTGGAGGAAATTTCTAATTACATCGGGAAAGGCGAGGTTCCCCTAAAAGATAAATATCCGGTGGCTCCAAGGGCTATTACAGTGCATAGAATGTTCACAATGAAGACTTGGTTCACGGGTTTTGTACTATGAACTTTATATACCGCAGATATGGCCACGTTGGGGGATTCAATGATCCAACAAACAAACTCTACAACAAAGCAAACCGAGCTAAGTGGGAGGAACACAGGCGTTTCGCCTTTGTGGTAGCCTTTTTCGGGTTGATCATATTTCCGAGGAAAGATGGAAATATTGACATTAGTCGCCGGAATTGCCAGTACTCTCCTTGTACAGGACAATAGTATGTTGGCACCAATGATAGTAGCTGATATCTTCCGTGCTCTCACAGCTTGCAAAGCAGGACAAGATTTCTTTGAGGGGTGTAATTTTCTTCTTCAAATGTGGATGATAGAGCATTTATGCTGCCACCCTCAGTTTTCAAGCTATGGATTATCTGAAAAGACATGTATTGAAGAATTCTACATGAGGACAAAAGAGGCCAAGTTGCCATAAGGATCAAAGAGTTGGATCACATATTTACGATCACTGACTGCTAGCTAGATAGATTGGGCATATGGATGGTTGCCCCTCAATGAAGTCATATATATGCCAGTGGAAGGGTCGTATTTTCTATTAATGGGTCTCAAGAGCATCCAACCATATGCCTCATACCGGGTATTAAGGCAACTCGGAAGATATCAGGTTGTACCGAAAGATGGGGACCTCAGCCTTCAAGCAATAGAAATCAATCATCATGGGCAATTCCTGGAAGCAAAAATTCGGCAAATACGGAATGAATGCCAATGTTTGAGAATAGTCACTTGGGTGAGAGATCGGGTTAGAGGAGAAGTATCACTGGGATATTCCGCATGGTACCGCAGAGATGTTGAGCATGAGAGACCGATGAAGAGGCCTCATATTCAATAGTTTGCCAAGCGGTCTAAGGAACAAAAAGATTGGATGGCCAAGGAAAGTGAATATCGAGCCAGAATCAGCATGTTGGAAAAATAATTCGAGGACCTCAATTCAAAAGCATCCTAAAAGCAGCAGCCGATGAGGGTGAAAAGAAACAGCTGAGAAAAGAAAACGAAACTCTGAAGGCTCAGATTGTAAAAATGAGAACAACAACCGAACCCCCAGTTCGACTTGCCCGAGATGAGAAGTTAATTGAAAATATACAACGCAAAGTGAACGACTATAGCTTTGATCTAGATAAACCTGAAAAGGAATTAGTTGGGGTTCGGAAACAATTAGCCAAGAACGTCGAAGAAAATGCTCGGATGGTTCGACAGTTAAAAGATGAACATAATGTTAAAGTAGCCCGATTGAGGAAGAAGATCATCACAGCCGAGGTCAAAAGTAGTAAACAAAACAAAGAATTTGATGTAGAGAGAGAACATTACTACATGGCTATGGCTCGGTTAGAATTGGAGCTACAACAACTTTAAAAGAAGAACCAACAAACTTTAGATGCTCGTGCCGAACAGATTGGTAGGTTACTTCAAGAAAAAGGGGTCATCGGGGAAAGAATTGTCAACATTGCTCAATACATCACGTGGAAATGTCAACCGTGCGAGGATATGTCTCAGTCAACATTTACCTCAGCAGCAAAGATCTTTGTAAAACAAGTAATGACCGACCTGGACGAACTCCAAAGTGGATTAGCATATAGGCTCGTGGTAAGACCGAACGAAGTCTCATGGGCACTAGGAGCTTTAATGTATTCATAGGGCATGCATTTTTGTATTTGTATTTTTTTGCATTTTAAAAGTTGTAGTACAACATCATTTATAATCGATATCTGAATATCAATGAAAATTCAAAAGAAATTGTCATTATTTTTCTCTTATATATGCAAATTGCTTGAGCGATAGGCAAACATATAGGATCGAAGAACGAAAAGAAAAAAAAGAGGAAAGGAAAAGGGAAAATAAGAAAAAGGAACAAACGAAAGCAATGAAATAATGAAAAGAAAGAAAAACAAAAGCGGAAAAAAAAAAAAGAAAATTGGCGGGTCAAAAAGAAGAATAGTTCCAGGATGATGCATAATTACTAGGCAAAAGTTATGTTTTTAAAACTTGTGAGGTTTATCCATTATGATCTAACTATTAACAAGTTTTGTTGTTGATGAGTATCAGATAAAACAGTTAGCAACTGGCATTCTGGCACATCACAACTGCAACACTCGTTCTAAAAGCATGACAAAAGCGGTAACCCAATAAATTGAGCCTAGAATCATGGATCCCATGCAAGAGGAGGAAGTAATAGATGTGACTAGTATGAAGAAAGAGATGTATAAGTTGAAATAGTAGATGTCAGATATGTACCAGGCTTGGTCAAGGGGGAAACCCTTACCTTCTTACCCAGCTAACCCCACATATATTCCTCCCTCGAACCCAAACCAAGAACCACCCACCATGAACTCATCTTCCACATATCCCGCCTGACCGCACTATTACGCCACCCCTACCTAAACAAGCTCCACCACCACAACCCAGGCCGCTCCTGTGTATGTGGCACCGCCACCGGTCACTTTGCATAAATCCTATAGCGAGCCTGCATTTCATGTCTAGGATAATCATTACTATCCTCCAGAACGCACTTTCAGACAACACGATTCTTACACCCCACTCATCTACATGACAGAGTAGGAGAAACCTACTAGAAACCCTGAACAAGAGGAGATGGCTAGGAAAATAAATAGCCTTGAGCAGTCGTTTCGTAATATGCAGCGTCTGGGAGGCCAAGTTAGTGTGGCATACAAGGATTTATGTTTTTTTCCTGAAGTACAGCTACCTGCTGAGTTTAAATTGCAAAAATTTGACATGTATGATGGCCATGGTGATCCGGTGGCCCATCTGAGAGGATATTGCAGTAAAATGCGTGGAGCTGGAGGAAGGGATGAACTACTTATGGCCTACTTCAGTCAAAGCCTCAGTGGCTCGGCATTGGAATGGTATACTCGTCAAGAACTACACGATGGTTCATTTGGGATGATTTAGCTCAATCATTTGCAAACCATTTCCAATATAATCTGGAAATCATCCCTGATAGATTGTCATTGACTAAGATGGAAAAGAAGCCCGGAGAAAGTTTTCGGGAGTATGGTTTCAGGTGGATGGAACAAGCGACGCATGTGGATCCACCAATGAAAGAAGGAGAAATGGTAGATTGTTTCTTACAAGCTTTAGAGCCGACATAATACGGTCATTTTGTGTCTGCGATTGGAAAAACCTTTAATGAGGTAGTAAAAATGGGTAGTTTTGTCGAAGAAGGTCTGAAGACGAATAAGATTATGAGCTACTCATCCCTCAAGGCTACAAACCAAGCAATACATATGGGCACGGGAGGGTTAATTGGAAAGAAGAAGAAGGAAGAAGTGGCGGTTATTGAAGGTAGACCTTGGTCCCGGGGCCCCAACCCATATCATCATCAACCTCGCCCAAACCAACCACATCCACCAGCACCATATAACCCACCTCCACAATATTATCCTCAGACTTGTAACGACCCGGTCGGTCATTTTTGAAAATAACACCCCGATCCCCAATTTAACTGTTCCCCTAAGTTCATTTCTACTATTGTGGTTTGCCGGGAGAGTCGGTTCTGAAATTTAGAACATTTTGGGACACTTAGTCCCTAAATAAGAGCTTTGAAGTTAGAAAATGGTCTGTAGTTGGAACAGTGTCAATACGACCTCGGAATGGAAATTCGATAGTTCCATTAGCTCCGTTAGGTGATTTCGGGGTTGGGAGTGCGTCCGGAATGTATTTTGGAGGTCCGTAGCTCAATTAGGATTGAAATGCCAAAGTTGGAAATTTTGGCGAATCCGAACGGTAGGTGAGATTTTGATCCGGGGTTGGAATGGGATTCCGACAATTTTTGTAGCTTCGCTTTGTGATTTTGGATATGTCCGCATATTTTCAGGTCATTCGGACGTCGTTTGGTCGGGTTTTTGATTGAATGTTAGTTTTGGAAGTTTTGAAGAAACTTAGGCCTGAATCCGTGTGTAATTGCTGATTTTGATGTTTAGGATGGTGTTTTTATGATTGGAACAAGTTCGTATCGTGTTTTGGAGTATGTTGGTGGTTTTCGTTAGGGTCCCGGGAGCCTCGGGATGAATTCGGGGGTCCAAACGGACCAATTTGTGCCAAAGGCAATGCTGTTTCTGCTGCAATAAATGCAGAGAATTTTTGTGCTTCGCGATCGCGAAGCTATGTATGCGATCGCGTAGGGTGAATTTGGGAAGCTCTGCGATCGCGGGGTTTAGTCTGCGATCGCGTAGGGTAACGGAATGAGAACTAGAAGTTGTTCTTCGCGATCGCGAAGGAAGGGATGCGATCGCGTAAGGTTAAAGGCTTGGTCATCGCGATCCCGAGGTTTCTGGTGGAATCGCGTAAGGTTTTAATCGAAAGCAGCGCGATCGCGGTCGAGGTGATGCGATCGCGTAGAATGGCCAGGTTGAGCACTGCGATCGCGGCTGAGCCCACGCGATTGCGTAGAGCAAAAACTGGCCGCCCAGGAGTTGTGCATCGCGATCGCGAGCCAAGTGCTGCGATCGCGTAGAGTTAATTGGCCTGGCAGTGACTTTAAGTCCAGAAACATTTCAGACGCGGCCTATCACACAAAAACGCCATTTTTGAGCTCCAAGAGAGGGAATTGAAGGGGAAACGCTGGGATATCATCGGGAAATCATCGGGGGTAAGTTTCTTGACATTAATTCGTTAGTTTATCATGAAATCCGTGTTTATTTCACTATTAATGGAGGATTTATGGAGGGTTTGAGCCCTAGGCCTAAATTTTAGAAAATCTTTGATTTGAATGGGCGAACGGAGTCCGATTTCAATAAATTTTATATGCACGGACTCGTGTTGAGATAAGGAACCCGAATATATAACTTTCGTAATTTTTCGAGAAGCGTACCGAAAGTCGGGTTTTGGCAACTTGTGGGTATTGGTGTATTTTGAATTGTTTTGGTTGGGTAGTGCCCCATTGGCCTATTTTGATGTGATTCTATTGATTTTTATCAGATACTACACCTGTGGAGGCCGACATTCACGGCAAGAGAGTTGTCTCTTAGCGGTTTTGTACCGGAGTCGAGGTAAGTGGCTTGTCTAACCTCATGTGGGGGAACTTCCACCCCTAGGATATTATGTGATAGTTTAAATGCCTTGTACACGAGGTGACGAGCGTGTACATGCGCTGGTTGTTGTAACACATACTTTACTTGAATTGTCCGATTAGTGATATTCCTGCTCTTAGCCGATTAAATCGTTACTTTTACCCGGTATTAGTTAGTAAAGCATGATTAGCTAGGATTTAACATGTCTAATTGCCTAGTTGACTTACTTGAACTTCTTGATAAATTGTGGATACTAGTTTCGGAAAAGTTATAGTTAAGCATATTATATTCTCTCTGTGTGTTTTCTTTATTTGATGTATTGGTGGACTGCGGGTTCAATTCCCGGAGATCCCAGGGCTGTGGGTTCGATTCCCAGAGACCCGGAGTGATATTGTTTGTGGTCTACGGGTTCAATTCCCGAAGATCTTGAGTTATTGAGATATGGACTGCAGGTTCGATTCCCGGAGATTCTGAGTTATTAATATATTATTGAGATATGGACTGCGGGTTCGATTCCCGGAGATCCTGAGATCATTGAGGCACATCATGAGGTATTGAGACATGGGCTGCGGGTTCGATTCTCGGAGACCCATGGGTACTGTCAATGGGATTGTGGATACAATTCCCACAGGTCCTGGACTGATTAATTGAGTTTGTTACTTGTTGTTAGTTTAATTGTAGACGGTTGCAGTAATCACTTTATTGTTGTTATTTCGGAGTTATTATCATTTAAACTGCTTATTATTGTTATTATCATTTTGTAATCGTTTTCTATCAGTAGGGCCCTAACCTTCCTCGTCACTACTCCATCGAGGTTAGGCTTGGCACTTACTGAGTACCGTCGTGGTGTACTCATGCTACTCTTCTGCACACTTTTGTTGTGCAGATCCAGGTACATCAGGACAGGCTCATACTAGGTGATTCAGCAGCACTTCAGGAGACCTCGAGGTATGATCTGCTACATCCACGGATCCGGAGGCCCTCCTTCTATTCTGATAGTATTAGTAGATGTTTTTCTTCATTTCGTTATTAGATACTCTTTACACATAGAGCCACAGTTGTATACTCTCTTTTAGTCTGTGTTGCCCGTGGGATTTCAGGTCTTGGTGGTGTTTTATACAGTGTGTTTGATGGGTGTATGTGCCAAGAAGCACGGATTGCATCTCCTTTATATTATTTTCGGCTATTTCTTATCTAATGTTCATAACTGGTATATTCCGCAGCGTGTTAGGCTTACCTAGTCGTGGGGACTGGGTGCCATCATAACATGTTCACGATTGGTGAACTAGGGTCGTGACAAGTTGGTATCAGAGCTCTTGGCTCATAGGAGTCACGGGACACAGACCGGTTACTTAGATTCTCGCTGATCGATACGGAGACGTCTGTATTTATCTACGAGAGGCTATGTAACTATTTAGGAAACTCTTCAATTCTTTGAATTCCTTATCGTGCGTCATTTATTCAGTTGGGGCGTATGTCATATGTTCTTTTGCATCCACTCGTATATTGAAACCGCGCGCTCGGTATCAAGTATGCGCCGACGGTTCGTGACGCTGCAGAGGGATTTCAAGGGAGTCAAGAATTTACTCAACCATTGTTACCGCGTGTCATCCATATCGATAATGCAAGAGAATTGAGAGATCATCAATTGTGCACATGGGGGTGCACTAGGTTCTGACATTCGGTTGATAAGTACGGTCTTGAGGAGGTTTACTTAACTGCCTAATCGTCACGGTAATGACAGAATCACAAGGTGGATATAGATCTAAAGATAGTTGGTGGTAATAAAGACTATATGGTTTATATGAGATATCTGTTTAGCGAAAGATTCAGCCAGCAGAGATACTAGGAGAAATGAGTATAACTATCTTAAGAAGGACATGTACCAAACGAATGTCTTGGATTGTCTTATAATGAAGATGTAGGAATGATAAGGGCTATTGTCATGGATTAGCAAAAAGTATCTTAAGGCTTCGTGCCAGGTGAAAGGATTTCACTATCAACGATCAAATGATGGGTCATGTGTCATATCAGATTTGGCTTGCGATGTATTTATGTGCTATTCAAAAAGTTCTTGAAAACTTGCGGATGGGCAAGAGTTGGGGCTCGTATGGTATGATGTTGGGACTTTTGATGTTCCTGTGTCCCTAATAAACTCTACATTTTATTATCAGCAGGGAAATATTCGACAAAGGCTACATGGTGCTTCGTAGGCATATGAGAATCGTAGTATGTTTTAAGATGTCAGTGGTAGAGAATGCTCGGTGCATGGAGCGGGATGATGTTGGTTTTATTGGAATGAGGTCATACCCTATGGGATCAGAGTGCTAATAGGGAACAAGTGATTATGTTCGTAGGATCAAGTGAATTGCAGTTGAATAAGAGTAGATGACTTGAGCGAATGTTTCTAATGTGTTCGAGAGTTGTGTAATAGTGGCTTTGAGCTAGTGGGAGAGTCTCACCGCTTATAATTTAGGTCGCATAGTTAATTACCTACGTGAATTCTGGATACTAGCGTATTAATGGGTTATTGCAGCCACGGGAAAGGACCATGTGTGGTAATTTGAGTATATGTATTGTTAAATGCATTTTATGGTTAGCCTTACTGGCTCATGTTAAAACTTGAGGGAAGATTCATGATTTACGCCTCGTATAGGTGCATGTTGCGAAGGAAGTGGTTCCACTGTGGGATTTATCGAGAGGGTATTCATATGTTATAAAATTCAGTAGAGTTGGTTGCGTACTGGGGCAAGTCAGGGCAAGTCAGGACCGGATGGCTCTCAATAGCGGTCCTAGTGAATTCAAGAGGTAAAGTGTGGCGTTTGATAATTCTGAGACTATAAGTACAGTTGGGAGTCAAATTTTTGAAGCAACTTATGAAGAAGGGCACAAAACGTTCTATGATGTCTTGACTTGTGGTATAGTATTTGAGAGACATGAAATGGTCGTCGTTCTTGAGATAGAATGGCCTCATGATTTAAAGTCACTCTGGGTGAGTGCGGTTGGAATAAGTTAGGTATTGAAGGGAGATATTAACATTTCTAAGGCAATCCAGGATTAACTGGAAGGAAGTAGATTGAGTAGCCATAGTTGAGTTGGCTTATTGGTGTCAATGATCGGTTCATGTAACGTGATCGAGTTATGCATGCGATTTGTGGCAGTGCATTTGAGACTTGTCGGTCGCAGTGATTGATGTTATTCTGAAGCATTCTTCTGTTAGGGGCCTGTTATGGGTAGGCATGCCTCGGAAAGGGGTTGTGGTGGCTTGGACCACTACTTAGAGATTGGCATATTCAACGGTTATGAGAATTCGCTTGTATGTTGCTATAGTTCTCCTGAAGTGAGTTAAATGGAAGGTCTTATGTGATGAAGTATTAGCCTATTGTCAGTTCTAGAGTTGTGATGGAAATCGTGTCTATCATATATTGACACGTAAGGTGTAGTGAGTGGTATGGAATTTGAAGTAAGGACCAAGGTCGCAGTTTGGTCAATGAATGTGATATAAAGAGCTCGGATGAGCAGGAAAGGAGTTTCAGTGTTTTGAGTAAGATGGGTATGAATGTCAGTATCACTTGAGATTGGTGTTCTGTGAGAAAGGCTTTGCATCCCAGTTAGGGACTCCTGATCGCTTTTCAGTGTTAGTGCAGCCAGTGGGTTGAGTGTGCAAGCCCGTTTAATTATCCGGAAGATGGTGGGAGCTTGTCCCACAAGAAGATTGTATAGGTGGGACATGTAGTCACTTGATTGGTTTGAAATTTAAACCAAGTATGAGGATTTTGGTGATATCATCCATTTGCGAACTTATGCTTGGAAGGCACTCTGCTTATTGGGTTATAGACCTGTGAAATACTATTGACTTAGCTTGGCACGACCAGGATAGACTTAAGGTCGGTGGATAGATTTAAATGTGGAAGTGAGCCTTGCGTCAGGCCGATTATGTTTCTTCCAGCAATGCGCCCTTTATGGAGGGATAGTCGCGATCTTATTTCGCGGTTAGTTAATTCATGTAAAGATATATTGCGCCGTATGAGTGTGAGACAGCTTGGTAAGTTCCTTAGGTGTTGAGGTTCCGCTCAACGGTGATGTTATATGAGCATGATGGCTCTTGAGACCCAGATCTTATATCGCACCTCAGTTGTGCTTGAGTTTGTAGCCTATAGCTCTATATGTTTCATTGTGTCTGATATCATGCACCTTAGTGTGCTTATGATCGATATTCAGTATTTTGATGTGACGAGCTATTCAACTCGACATATGACTCCTTGTGTGAGTTTTATATTGTTGGGATCGGGTGGCACGCCGCCATGGTTATATTGTTGGGATCGGGTGGCACGCCGCCATAGTTATATTGTTGGGACCGGGTGGCACGCCGCCATGGTTATATTGTTGGGATCGGGTTGCACGCCGCAACAGTGTGATGTTTATTTCAGTGTCTATAATTGCTTTCATGTGTTCTGTTTCATATTTTCTGAGGAGGTCCATGTTTATGTGAGAGTTGAATAGTTCTCTCTAGTGTTCGCCTTCCTTTGTATCATGTACGAATTAGTGGACTACTAGCACATTGTGTCATCTTGTGGGACTTTTGATTATGTATGATGTGGCTTATCGCCTGAGCAGTTCGTACTGGGTGAGATGAGATTATGTGATTTGGGGTCAGTGCAAACTGATTATATGAAGTATATTATAGAGGAAAGGATCATCCTCTAGTTTAGGACAAGGTAATGGATCCTGTTAGGAGTATAGACCCAATGAATTGTTGATTCGGTAGTTGGTTATGGATATCGGCACATCTCTTCCGTCGTGTCAGTATTGTAAAAGTTGGAACGAGACCTATGTAGATTATGAGGTGCCATGGGAGCATCTGATTCGTTAAATTTTTGGATAATTTGATCATAAAATATTATCGTGGTCCTGTGGATTTTATGTTGCAAGGTAAGAATCCAGCAAGGTTATGCAGTCATGTTTGAGGACGGTGTTTGAGGAATATTAAGTGATCTCTTGATGAAAACAAGCCTGACACAGAATTCCGGATGTTGGAATTAGGCTCTAAGACTTAATTGTTTGAACAAGAGGGAATATCTTCAGATTATATCAGGCTAATGTGCTCAGCTGAGTCCTAGATTTATTGGCCCTTTTGAGATTTTGAGGCGTGTTGGGGAGGTTGCTTATGAGTTGGCCTTACCTCCCAGCCTAGATGGAGTCCATCCCGTGTTTTATGTCTCTATGCTTCGGAGATACCATGATGACCCGTCGCATGTGTTGGATTTCACTTCTGTTCAGCTAGACAAGGATCTGTCTTATGTTGAAGAGCCAGTAGCCATTCTAGACAGGCAGGTCAGGATGCTACGGTCAAAGAACATCGCTTCAGTAAAGGTTCAGTGGCGGGGTCAACCGGTCGAAGAGGCGACTTGGGAGATCGAGAAGGATATGCGCAGCCAGTACCCTCATCTTTTCACCACTCCAGGTATGTTTTCTATGCTCGTTCGAGGACGAACGAATCTTTTAAGTGTGGGAAGATGTAACGACACGGCCGGTCGTTTTCGAAAATAACGCCCCGATCCCCAATTTAACTGTTTCCCTAAGTTCATTTCTCCTATTGTGGTTTGTCGGGAGAGTCGGTTCTGAAATTTGGAACATTTTGGGACACTTAGTCCCTAAATGAGAGCTTTGAAGTTAGAAAATGGTCCGTAGTTGAAACACTGTCAAGGCGACCTCGGAACGGAAATCTAATAGTTCCATTAGCTTCGTTAGGTGATTTCGGGGTTGGGAGTGCGTCCGGAATGTATTTTGGAGGTCCGTAGCTCAATTAGGCTTGAAATGCCGAAGTTGGAAATTTTGGCGAATCCGAACGGTAGGTGAGATTTTGATCCAGGGGTCGGAATGGGATTCCGACAATTTCTGTAGCTTAGCTTTGTGATTTTGGATATGTCCGCATATTTTCAGTTCATTCGGACGTCGTTTGGTCGGGTTTTTGATTGAATGTTAGTTTCGGAAGTTTTGAAGAAACTTAGGCTTGAATCCATGTGTAATTGGTGATTTTGATGTTTAGGATGGTGTTTTTATGATTGGAACAAGTTCGTATCGTATTTTGGAGTATGTTGGTGGTTTTCGTTGGGGTCCCGGGAGCCTCGGGATGAATTCGGGGGTCCAAACGGACCAATTTGTGCCCAAGGCACTTTTGTTTCTGCTGCAATAAATGTAGAGAATTTTTGTGCTTCGCGATCGCGAAGCTATGTATGCGATCGCGTAGGGTGAATTTGGGAAGCTCTGCGATCGTGAGGTTGAGTCAGCGATCGCGTAGGGTAACGGAATGAGAACTGGAGGTTGTTCTTCGCGATCGTGACGGGAGGGATGTGATCGCATAAGGTTAAGGGCTTGGTCATCGCGATCGCGAGGTTTCTAGTGCAATCGTGTAAGGTTTTAATCGAAAGCAGTGCGGGTTCGATTCCCGGAGATTCTGAGTTATTAATATATTATTGAGATATGGACTGCGGGTTCGATTCCCGAAGATCCTGAGTTATTGAGATATGGACTGCGGGTTCGATTCCCGGAGATCCTGAGTTATTGAGATATGGACTGCGGGTTCGATTCCCGGAGATGCTGAGTTATTGAGATATGGACTGCGGGTTCGATTCCCGGAGATCCTGAGTTATTGAGATATGGACTGCGGGTTCGATTTCTGAATATCTTGAGTTATTGAGATATGTACTGTGGGTTCGAGTCTCGGAGATCCTGAGTTATTGAGATATGGACTGTGGGTTCGATTCCCGGAGATTCTGAGTTATTAATATATTATTGAGATATGGACTGCGGGTTCGATTCCCGGAGATCCTGAGACCATTGAGACACATCATGAGGTATTGAGACATGGGCTGCGGGTTCGATTCCCGGAGACCCATGGGTACTGTCCATGGGACTGTGGATTCAATTCCCACAGGTCCTGGACTGATTAATTGAGTTTGTTACCTGTTGTTAGTTTAATTGTAGACGGTTGCAGTAATCACTTTATTGTTGTTATTTCGGAGTTATTATCATGTAAACTGCTTATTATTGTTATTATCATTTTGTAATCGTTTTCTCTCGGTAGGGCCCCGACCTTCCTCGTCACTACTCCATCGAGGTTAGGCTTGGCACTTACCGAGTACCGCCGTGGTGTACTCATGCTACTCTTCTGCACACTTTTGTTGTGCAGATCCATGTACATCAGGACAGGCTCATACTAGGTAATTCAGCAGCACTTCGGGAGTCCTCGAGGTATGATCTGCTACATCCGCGGATCCGGAGGCCCTACTTCTATTCTGATAGTATTAGTAGATGTTTTCCTTCATTTTGTTGTTAGATACTCTTTACACATAGAGCCACAGTTGTATTCTCTCTTTTAGTCTGTGTTACCCGTGGGATTCCGGGTCTTGGTGGTGTTTTATACAGTGTGTTTGACGTGTGTATGTGCCAACCGGCACGGATTGCATCTCCTTTATATTATTTTCCGCTATTTCTTATCTAATGTTCATAAACTGGTATATTCCGCAACGTGTTAGGCTTACCTAGTCGTGGGGACTGGGTGCCGTCATGACATGTTCACGATTGGTGAACTAGGGTCGTGACACAACTGGTCCCCAATTTTATGTCCAGCATGCTCAACCTTACCCACCACCTCCACCTGCATGGCTTACCCCAGCTCCTCTAAATGTCTACCATGCACAAAATGCCTATCCACCAACAAAAACCTACAAAAATCCAAACCGACGCAACTTTCGTCCTGACCCTGAAGTGAAAGGTGACAGGGCTCAAAGAAAAAGAACATTCACTCCTCTGGGAGAATCATATACCAGTCTCTTTCACCGACTGAGAGAATTAAGGATGCTGAACCCCATTGAACCTAAATTTCCCAACCCTCCACCTAGAAATTTACACCAATCTATCCATTGTGAATACTGTTCTAGGGCACCGGGACATGACACAGAGAAGTGTTGGCACTTAAAGTCTGCAATACAAGAACTCATTGACTCCAGAAGAATTGAGGTGCAAGCTCTAGAGACTCCCAACATAACGCAAAATCCTTTGCCGGCGCATCATGAGACACATATGATAGAGCTAGTGCATGGAGAAAGCTGTAGAAAAACCTTCTCAGACGGTGATGACAATTAAAGCAAACAGCAAAGTTGAGCAGAAAGTTGGAGGTGAGAAAGTGTAAATTGAGTCACCAGCAAAACACTCATCGGTGATAATTTATCCTGAGTCAGTAAAAGTGATAGTACCTGAAGTAAAGCCCTTGTTGACAGTGAAAGGGGCTTATATAGAGCCAGTGGTTATCAAACCAGTTGTTCAGATGCCGGTTGTGAGTACCAAGGTTGTACCTTGGAATTATGATAAGGTAAAGTATTGTATTAGGGGAAATAAGCCAAGGGAGAAATTTGTAAAACTCATGGTTTGACCCGCTCTGGGCGATGTTTTGCCCCGGATGATTTGAGAAAGACGAAAGTGGTGAAAGAAAATCCAGCTTATGTGAAGAAAGCAGTCACCGAGGAAGAAGCTGGGGAATTTATAAAGAAGATGAAAGCTCAAGATTATTCCAAAGTTGAGCAATTGAGGAAGACGCCCGCGCAAATATCGGTGTTATCCCTACTAATTCATTCTGATGAACATAGAAAGCCGTTGATGAAGATTCTAAATGAAGCCCATGTACCAGAGAAAATCTTGGTATGTCATCTGGAGAAAATCACAAACAAGATCTTTGAGACTAATAAGATAACATTTTCGGACAGTGAGCTACCCCTAGAAGAGACGGAGCATAATAAAGCACTATACCTCACGGTAAAATATGAAGAATCTGTAGTAACTCGTGTTTTGGTGGACAACGGATCAAGTGCCAATATTTGTCCACTGTCAACTCTAAGGAAACTAAAAGTTAATCATGAGAGGATACACCAGAACAGTGTATGTGTAAGGGGTTTTAATGGAGGCGGAAAGAACACCGTGGGAGATATCATACTAGAGCTTACTATCAGACAAGTGGATTTCACCATGGAGTTTCAAGTGCTGGATGTCGTTGTACCATACAACCTTTTTTTGGGACGTCCATGGATCCACGCTGCGAAAGCAATACCATTTTCTTTGCATCAAATGGTAAAATTTGAGTGGGATCAGCAAGAAATAATAGTGCACGGGGAAGACGATGTTTGCAATGCTATTACACCATTAGAGGAAGTTGAAGGAGATAAAGGACCGTGGGTGTATCAAATAATGGACACTGTGACCATGAACAAAATATTTAAAGGAAAAAATATGACAGTACCCACAGTGGCCCCTACAGCGGTTATGGTCGCCAAAGAGATGATAAAGAATGCGTTTTCTCCAGGAAAGGGGTTAGGAGCTACCTTGCAGGGTATAACAAAGCCAATTCACCTTCTAGGCAGTACTACTATTTTTGGCTTGGGTTTCAAACCAGCCATTGCTAACATACAGAGAGCTAAGAAATTGAAAAAGAAAGGGTGGTCCCTCCCAAAACCTATCCCAAAATTATCCAACTCCTTTGTCAAGCCTGGTACACAGAGACGTCTGGCAACTATCATGCCAAACCGTGCGGAGATAAAACCGGATGAAGAGCTTTTAGCAAGATTTGAAAGGTTATTTGAAGACGTGAATGTGATTGAGACGGGCGAAGGAACAAGCAAAATGGACGTTCAATTTGTTGGAACCCATATTATGCTAAATAACTGGGAAGCTACTCCTCTTCCAATCAGGAGGGAGTTGTGTTCAATATTTGCTGATTCCAATGATATGTCATGCATGAAGGATTCCCGGTTCAGTCTTGATAATCGAATAGTTATACAGGAAATTGAAAACAAACATGAAGTGGAATATGAGGATGAGGAAGTATTGGAGTAAATTAGTATATATTTGAGCCATTATGAAGAAAAATCCAAACCAAACTTGAATGAGACAGAGTCTATTAATTTGGGAAGTGAGGAGAATGTCCGAGAAACAAAGATTAGTGTGCACTTAGAGACTTCACTCAGAGAAGGTTTGATCAAGTTATTACATGAGTACAAGGACATATTTTCTTGGTCTTATGGTGACATGCCTGGGCTCAATACTGACCAGGTGGTACATAAATTGCCAATTTATCCAGAATGCCGGCCGGTTAAGCAAAAGATAAGAAAGTTTAACACAGATATCAGTGTGAAAATAAAAGAAGAGGTCAACAATCAATTCGAGGAGAAGGTTATATGGGTCACTAAATATCCCACCTGGTTAGCCAATGTTGTGCATGTTCCAAAAAAGGATGGAAAAACCAGGGTGTGTGTTGATTAAAGAGACCTTAATAAAGCTAGTCTAAAGGATGACTTTCCATTGCCAAATATCCATATATCGATCGACAATTGCGCCAAACATGAAATTGGTTCTTTTGTGGATTGTTATGCGGGTTATCATCGGATCCTGATGGACGAAGAAGATGTAGAAAAGATAGCCTTTATCATGCCTTGGGGGACATATTGCTACAGAGTGATGCCGTTTGGGTTGAAGAATGCCGGAGCTACATATATGAGGGCAATGACCACTATATTTCATGACATGACACATTGAGATATTGAAGTATATGTGGATGATGTTATTATCAAGTCCAAAAATCAATGTGATCATGTCAAGGATCTAAGAAAGTTTTTCCAGAGGCTCCGAAGATATAATCTCAAGCTCAGTCCAGCAAAATATGCTTTTTGGAGTGCCATCAGGAAAGTTATTGGGGTTCATAGTAAGCCGGCATGGCATTGAATTAGACCCTTCAAAGATAAAAACGATTAAGAACCTGCCTCCGCCGAAGAACAAGAAAGAGGTGATGAGTTTATTGGGCAGGTTAAATTATATTAGCAGATTTATTGCTCAGTTAACATCAACCTGTGAGCCCATTTTTAAATTATTGAAGAAAGATGTTGCGGTGAATTGGACTGATTAATTTCAAGATGCATTTAACAAAATTAAGGAATATCTGGCCAATCCTCCTATAGTGGTTCCCCCAGAGCCTGGAAGGCCCTTCATTCTTTATCTGACAGTATTGGATAATTCTTTTGGCTGTGTACTGGTGTAGCACGATGAAACAGGGAAGAAAGAGCAAGCAATATATTATCTTAGTAAGAAGTTCACATCTTATGAGGTAAAATACACTCAATTGGAGAGAACATGTTGTGCTTTAACATGGGTTGCGCAGAAGTTAAAACATTACTTGTCGGCTTATACTACTTATCTGATATCTCGGTTGGACCTGCTGAGGTATATCTTCCATAAGCATGTGCCCACTGGAAGGCTCGCTAAATGGAAAATTCTACTTACACAGTTTGATATCATTTATGTAACGTGCACTGCAATGAAGGCACAAGCAGTCGCTGACCATTTGGCAGAAAACCCGGTTGATGATGAGTATGAACCATTAAAGACATATTTTCCTGATGAAGAGACAATGAACATTGAAGAATTGGAACAATACGATAAGCCAGGCTGGAGAATGTACTTTGATGGGGCTGTCAACAGTAAAGAAATGGGTCAGCATTATCCTATTACCGCTCAGCTCTGGTATTTCTATACTAATAATATGTCCGAGTATGAAGCATGTATATTGGGATTGATAATGGCAATAGACATGGGTGTTCAAGAGATTTTGGTCATGGGTGACTCGGATCTCTTGATACATCAAATTCAAGAAGAATGGGAGACAAGGGATTTGAAACTTATACCCTGTCGATAGTGTCTGCATGAACTATCTCAGAGGTTTCAATCCATAGAGTTCAAGCATATACCAAGAATGCACAACGAAGTAGCAGATGCTCTAGCCACATTATCATCCATGTTGCACCATCCAGATAGAGCCTATATAGATCCACTACAGATACAAGTTTGTGATCAAAATGCTTATTGTTTCGTCATGGAATCATGATATTAAAGAATATTTGAGAATAGGAGTGTACCCAGCGTAAGCCACGCGAGCCCAGAAAAGGGCTATAAGGCGACTAGCAAATGGATTTTTCTTTAGCGGAGGAGTTGTATACAAAAGAACCCCAGATTTAGGTCTACTGAGATGTATAGACGCACAGCAAGCCGACACAATCATGGTTGAAATACATGCAGGAGCTTGCAGACCTCATATGAGTGGATATGTTTTGGCAAATAAAATACTAAGAGCAAGATACTATTGGCTTACCATGGAGCGTGATTGCATTAGATATGTGCGAAAATGTCACCATTGTCAGATACACAGAGATTTGATTCACTCCCTACCCTATGAGTTGCATACAATGTCAGCAAAGTGGTCACTCATCGCCTGTGCATGGATGTCATCGGTCCAATAGAGCCAGCATCATCTAATGTGCATAGGTTTATCTTGGTAGAAATTGATTATTTCACTAAATGGATGGAGGTGAAGACATTTAAAGCAGTGACAAAGAAGGCGGTAGTCGATTTCCTACACACAAATATTATTTGTCGCTTTGGAATGCCTAAGGTGATTATCACGGACAATGGAGCAAATCTTAGCATTTACCTCATGGCAGAAGCATGTCAAAAGTCCAAAATCCTGCACCGTAACTCTACACCATATTGGCCTAAAGCAAATGAAGCAGTTGAGGGTGCGAATAAGAATATTAAGAAGATTCTCAGGAAGATGGTGGAAGAGCGAAGACAGTGGCATGAAAAACTACCATTTGCTCTCATGTGTTATCGTACAATTGTACGTACTTCAATTGGCACAACACCCTACTAATTGGTGTACGGAACGGAGGTAGTCATACCTGCAGAAATTGAAATACCTTCCCTCCAGATCATAGCTGAGGCTGAAATTGACGATGATAAATGGGTAAGAGCTCGGCTAGAACAATTGAGCTTGATCGATGAGAAAAGGTTAGCAGTAGTCTGTCATGGATAGTTGTATCAGCGAAGGATGGCCAGAGCATACAACAAGAAAGTACGTCCCCGGAAATTTGAAGTTGGACAGTTGGTGCTAAGAAGTATTTTGCCACACTAGGCTGAAGCAAAAGGAAAGTTTGCACCTAATTGGCAAGGGCCATTCATGGTATCCCGGGTATTGTCCAACGGAGCTTTTTATTTAACAGATGTTGAAGGAAAATGTGTAGAGACTGCTATCAACTCCGATGCAGTCAAGAGATATTATGTATGATTCCTATTTCATGTGTACAATTGTATTTGTCATAATTTTGAAATTGAAATGATGAAGGCATTTTATTCTCTATCCAAACACTTTATCCATTGCTACCCCTTTTGAGCCTTATTGCATTATTCTTTCATATCCCTCTCTCGGAATCCATTTTGGACAAAAAATGAAAAGAAAAGAAAAGAGAATGAAGAAAAATGAATTAAAAATGATGATGAAAAATAAAAGAAAAAATAAAATAAAAATAAAATAAAAAATATATACAAAAGAAAAATTGGGAAAAAGTCAAATGACGAACGATCTTATGTTCTGAACTACGTTTTGACTTGATCCTAAAAGGGTACGTAGGCAGCTTCAATGAGGTTCAGTCATGATAGAAATAAAATCCAGGATTCCCCCAAATATTGAAACTGGGGCAGAAGTTATGTTTTATGATTTCGAGAGTTGTAAATATTTTGAACCCTCATTTAAAATTTTGAGCCATTATACCTTTCTTTCCAAACCCATCCAAAATCTACATTACAGTCCAAAGAAAGACATTATGATTAATTTCAAGAAAATGATGATACAATAAGAATAAGAAGAAACAAGTCATGGATAATACCCGGAAGTTTGGAAACAGAAAAAAAAAAAGAAAAAAAAGAGTCTTATTGGTGAAACCCCTAACGGGCACCATAAGGCGAATGTGAGATGAGAGAAAAATAAAAATGAGAGATTCTTATTGGTGAAAACCCTAACGGGCACCATAAGGCGAATGTGAGATGAGAGAAAATAAATGAGAGAGTCCTATTGGTGAAAACCTTCACAGGCACCATAAGGCGAAAGTGAGGAATATTTTGATGAAAGGGAAACAGCAAAATAAGAAAGGTTTGGGTTGAAGGAAAGATGAAATTAAGATAGCAATGATTCGATTGGACAGACTGGGCCGGATATTCAAATAAATGACATGGTCAAAGGAATCAGCCTTCATACCCAGATAAGATCTGTATCTACTTCAAAATACCCTCACCCCCTGACATTCAGGTCTTTGCATTTCATTTTACTTGTTCAAAACCAGTTGCTAGTTGAAAGCTAGCTACCATCTTCTCATGTTAGATGGTGTAATAACACTGGGTCAAAGGAAAAGAGAAAATAAAAAAATGGCGATCATACAGCCAAAAGGAAATAAAAGGAAAAGAAACAAAATGAGAAAAGCAAAAGGGGATTGAAAGATAAAATTGAGAAAATCTGGTGATAAATTGCAAAGCGGAATGAAACAAGAAGAGGCGGACGATGGAAGCAAGGCCAGCAAGAATGCCAGTTGCTAACCATCATGTTATAACTAATAAAATTGTTCACTGATTTAGATAGGGACAAAAGATTCAAATTCTCACTAATCACCTCAAAGTGAATGTGACCAATGTGGGAGAAAACATCAAAAAGAAAACAGCAATAAAAGGAGAGAATCTACAAGGGAGGACTTACTCAGTAATCAGGAACCTACCCGAACATCAAGGGAGGTATTATCTTTTCAAAATTCACACCTCAGTTACCAAATTGAGGGAATTTTTTTTTTGCATTTTCATTTCTCCATCAGGCGCCCACTAGGATAACGAGGGAATATTTTTCTGCATTTTCATTTTCTGCATCAGGCGCCCACCTGGATAATGAGGGAATATTTTCAGCATTATCATTTCAGCATCAAGCGCCCACCTGGATAACGAGGGAAAGTTTTCAGCATTTTTCATTTCTGCATCATGCGCCAAACTGGATAATGAGGGAATATTTTCAGCATTTTCATTTCTGCATCAGGCACCCGCCCACCTGGATAACGGGGTAATATTTTCTACATTTTTCATTTCTACATTAGGCGCCCTCCTGGATAATGATGGAATATTTTCAGCATTTTCATTTCTGCATTAGGCGCCCACCTGGGTAAGGAGGGAATATTTTCTGCATTTTCATTTCTACATCAGACGCCCACCTGGATAATGAGAGAATATTTTCAGCATTTTCATTTCTGCATCAGGTGCCCACCAGGATAATGAGGGAATATTTTCAGCATTTTCATTTCTGCATCAAGCGCCCACCTGGATAACGAGGAAATATTTTCTGCATTTTTCATTTCTGCACCAGGCGCCCACCTGGATAATGAGGGAATATTTTCAGCATTTTCATTTCTGCATCAGGCTCCCACCTGGATGACGACGGAATATTTTCTGCATTTTTCATTTCTGCATCAGGCGCCCACCTGGATAATGAGGGAATATTTTCAGCATTTTTCATTTCTGCATCAGGCGCCCACCTGGATAATGAGGGAATATTTTTCAGCATATTTTAATTTCTGTTCAGGCGCCCACCTGTATAATGAGGGAATATTTTTCAGCATTTTAATTTACGATCAGGCGCCCACCTGTATAACGAGGAAATACTTTTCAACGTTTTAATTTCTGTTCAGGTGTCCACCTGTACAACAAGGGAATACTTTTCAGCATTTTAATTTTTGTTCAAGCGCCCACCAGTATAACAAGGGAATACTTTCTGCATTGTAAAAGTTTTTCTAATAGAGTAACATCATAATACATTGAAAGCCCCATACTGGGCAGAGGAAAAGGTTTTCTTTGTTTTTTAATAAACAGGTATCGACTTGGAAGCAAGAAGAAGATTTTGAAGTCACAAAAATAGATGGAAGCAGTTAGATATAGCTAAAACCTAATTCAAAACTAAACAGGACAATGCAAAGTAATGCACTTAGGTAAATAAGTTCAGTTAAACGAAATTCAGCAATTAGATATAGCTAAAACCTAATTCAAAACTAAACAGGACAATGCAAAGTAATGCACTTAGGTAAATAAGTACAATTCTGAAATTGGAACGTATAAATTGGTATCTAACTACTTTTGTTAGTTAACTTCTGAATCAGGATCGATTTAATCTAAATAGGAATAAGTAGTCTAGCAGTTCAAATTGTATAATCGCCTACCTTCAAAAATGGTTTATATACAGATTTGCTTTTAGACTTTTGTAATCGATAACAACTCAAGCATGTTTAGTTAAAGTTACAATACTATTTTCCTTTTAGTTAAATAAGTGACAAAATAATCCTACAAGCTAGTATCCCAATAATTACATGAATATCAGAACCTAACACTGACACAAATTACTGTGATAGAATTTTAATTAGCTGTTAAATTTTGAAATTAGTAGTGATCAAAATGTCATTTGGTATTGTCTGAAAATTATTAAGTAAGTAATGTTGAATAATAATTGTTCAAGTGCTGTTGTTCCTAGTTGTGTATAAAGGCCCAGATCTGGTTAATATGGTACATGTACCCTCAAGTAGTAACAGTAGCATACATTGGGCTCCACAAGCCCAATTTTCTTTGATAATGGACTGTTAAGCAGTCTGAAGCCCAGGCCCAATAATGAATAAATGGTCGGGACTCTGATATTATACTCTAAAATAACACAAAAACAAGATATAAATTAGGAATAAAAACAAAAATAGAAAAACATAGTATATGACTAAGCTTGCACATTAAAATAAGGGATGAGCCTCGTCTTGAAGATGAAAAGACACACGGGGGCCCCAGATGAATTTCAATGTAAAATGTTACACTCGGAAGGACCGTTTAGAAAATTTCACGGTCTTTCCTAAAGTTAATAAGACGTAGACGTTATAGGAACGATTAAAAATTACATTCCTAATACGGGTGCACATTTTATGTGACCCAAATCTCAAATCTCGGCGAATCTGAAATGCATTAAAGTCACAGGCGTACTGGTTGCGGTGTGATTTGAAATGTGTTTTTGTGACGTCGCAGGTCTTTTAAAAATAACAAAGCGGGACATTAAAAAACACTTGTAAAATTGAAGCATATAAAGAAATCAGATAAGACAAATACAGCAGTTGAGCGACCGTGCTAGAACCACGGAATCCGGGAGTGCCTAACACCTTCTCCCAGGTTAACAGAATTCCTTATCCGGATTTCTGGACTGTTAAAACATATTCATAATTTCCTCAGATTCAGGATTAAATCGGTGACTTTGGACACCATTATCTTCCCAAGTGACGACTCTGAAATTTAAATAAATCCCGTTCTGATTGTCCTTAAAGTGGAAAAACTCCTTCCCTGTTGTTATTATTATATCCTTTCTTGGGATGTTTTAGTAAATATCGGGGTATATTTATCTAAAAAGTAGTAAAAAGGGAGGTGTGACAGCAGTGAGGATTGAAGGGTTATTTCATCACCAATAAGTCACACCGGATCAAAGTCTCGTTTGGTGACAAAGAACCATACCAGTAGAGCCCATAGGTGGTTCACATCGATCGTATTGCTTGTGGGCAAGAACCGGCTGCAAATGATGGTGAATCAGCACTTGGCCTTATGTATGAAGGACTTGGAGTAAAGGGTAGTGTTTTTTTGTATCCAGGTTGGATGACCATCTGCGTATTGTGTCAATAATAGTGTCCCAAGAGACTTCTTCGACGTCATGGCAATGGTCAATATCACCTCTAAACTGGGGCAACTGCAAACACTGGCGAATCTTATGAATTGAGCATCCACCACCCTGCCTCACACAATTACCTCCCGGCCCAAATATTTCGGGCAGTTCGTATAGAACTCCCGAACTATTATCGGATTTGCCGTTTCAGGATAAAAAAACAAAAGTTAAATCTCCCTCCGTCAAATTTTGTCATACATGTCTGACTTTTCCATACGAAGGGTAGCTCAATCAACAGCAATCTCCGGGACAAAGGTTTTTGTGGCCTTAGCATGAAATGCGTCCTCTGCCCCTGAGATTGGAACATAGCTTTATCATATGTTGGCTCGTGGGAAGTTCTTTTTGATCCTCTTTGCCTTTATCGTGCCATAGTACATGCAAACAAGACAAGCAACTCTCATATGCATCCTAAAATTTGACATTCGAATGGTTACTCGGACTTCGCCACCCGATGGCACCAAACAGTTTTCATAGGCCAAACAATGCCAGAATACCTAATTACTAAGTTGCCCCAAGTGCCCAACCTCTACTACTACCTCACACCACGATCAGTTTGTCAATTTCTCCAAATAATACCCCACACAACCCTTTACCAGTGAAATACGTCAACAACCACCACCACCACCAATTAAGGTGAGCACAAAGTGCTCCAAAATCTACAACACACCCCCAATTTTCGGCCATATAGGCCCCTCTACCAAGTTTCACTCTAAAATAATTTTAGGCCTCCAAATATACTACAAATCCCCCCACAAGTTAAGCCCAATGAAAACCCAACCATCTAAGCATTAATCATGGCCAAAAGAAGCAAATAATGAAGAAAAACAAAGAAAAATATAAATATTTACACTACAACACAATCTAGGGTTTGGAAAACTAATTTACATGCCATTTGAAGAAACGAAAAGAGAAGAGAAGAAAGCTTACCTTAGAGATGAAAGAAGTGAGTTGAAGAAGAAGGAAGTTGGGGAATCTGGGAATTTAGGTTAGAGTTTTGAGGAAGATGAAAAAGAGGAGAATTGAGAGAGATGAGGGAATAGATAAGGGATGTGGAGAGGTAGGTGGTTGTGTATGGGGGGAATGAAGGGGTTTAGGTTAATTAAAATTGGGGGGAAGATAAAAAAAAAGAAAAAAGAAAAAAAAATCAGAAACTTACCTGGCCTGGGCCAGACCTGGGCTATCGCGGTACTACCACGGTAGACCAGGTTCAGAGAAGGTGTTTGATCGTGGTCCTACCGCGGTTACACTGGGACCGCGGTCGATAATGTTTAAAGGGGGTGTTTGACCACGATCCTATCGCGATTACGCTGGGACCACAGTGGAAAATTTTAGAGGGGTTGTTTGACCGTGTTTCGGTCGCGGTTACGCTGGGACCATGATTAGTGCATTTTCTTGCTACTGATGTTTTTTTTATGAAGTTATACAATACACTTATAACAAATTCATGGGTTGCCTCCCACGCAGCACCTGATTTAACGTCGCGGCACGACGCAGGTAGTTGTGCTCTTACTACTCATTCTCGTATTGGGTTCTTTTAAATTGGTCACTATTGTATCCCCTTTTTTCTGTAGCTATTCAAAGGTAATGTTTCGACCTTTATCCATTAACGAAAAATTTGTTTGTCCCGTCTTCTGATTCAACCTCAACAGCTCCACTTACAAACATTTGCATCACTCTGAATGGCCCAGACCATCGAGATTTCAACTTACCCGAAAACAATCTCAATCATAAATTATACAATAGTACCATGTCACCGGGATTAAAGTCTCTGTCCATGATGTGCTTGTCATGCATTTTCTTCATTCGTCCCTTGTAAAGCCTTGTGCTTTCAAAGGCTTGATACCGAAATTCTTCTAGCTCATGTAGCTCCGTCAGTCGATTTTGTCTGGCTGCTTCAGGATCCAAGTTTAATTGTTTCAATTCCCACCAAGCACGATGATCTAGCTCTACAGGTAGGTGACAGGCTTTTCCAAACACCAACTTGTATGGTGACATACCTATTGGTGTTTTGAATGCATTTTTATAGGCCTAGAGTACGTCATCCAGCTTCTTTGCCCAATCAGTTTGGATGGCATTCACAGTCTTCATTAGTACACTCTTAATCTCCCTGTTGGACACTTCAACTTTCCCATTGGTCGACGGATGGTAAGGAGTAGCCACCTTGTGGTGCACATCATACTTAGCAAGTAATTTCTCGAAGGATCTATTGTAGAAGTCAGTGCCTCCATCATTGATGATCGCTCTTGGTATCCCAAACCGGGTGAATATGTACTTTTTCAAAAATCCAACCACCACTCGTGCATCATTGGTGGGCAAGGCTGTAGCTTCCACCCATTTAGACACATAATCCACCACCACAAGTATGTACTTATTGCCGAATGAGCTGACGAAGGGACCCATGAAGTCAATCCCCCACACATCAAATACCTTTACTTCTTGAATCAGTTTCATTGGCATCTCGTAGCGACGGGAAATGTTTCCTATCCTCTGGCATTCGTTGCAGTCCTTTACCCAGATATGTGCATCTCTAAACACAATTGGCCAAAAGAAATCGGTCTCCAGTACTTTCGCATCTATTTTGACCCCTCCACAATGTCCTCCATATGTTGTTGCGTGACAAGCTTGTAAAATTGAAGATTGTTCTATCTCGGGGACACACCTCCGGATAATATTATCAACACATATTTGAAACAAATGAGGTTCATCCTACTAATACATGCGGCAATCACAAAAGAACCTTTCCTTTTGGAAAGGTGAAAGGTCATAGGGAACAATACCGCAGGCCAGGTAGTTTGCAAAATCTACATACCATGGCGCATCCTTAAGACTAGCTGCGAGCAGCTACTCGTCTGGAAAGGTTTCTAGAATCTCTTCGACCTCGACTGATTTTTTAGCTCCTTCAAGTCATGATAGATGATCAGCGACTTGATTTTCAGTGCCCTTACGGTCATGAAATTTGCGGTCGAATTCTTGCAACAGCAGCACCCAATAAATCAGGCACAAATTAGACTTTTTTTTCTCAATGAGGTACCTGAGAGCTGCATGGTCAGTATATAATTACCTTGGAGCCAATCAGATATGATCGGAACTTTTCAAAAGCAAACACGACTACCAACATCTCCTTCTCCATCACTGTGTAGTTGAGCTGTGCACCGCTTAGCGTTCTGCTTGCATAGTAAATTGGGTGCATCAGCTTATCTTTTCTCTACCCCAAGACTGCTCGTATAGCGTAGTTGCTTGCATCACACATGAGATCAAATGGTTGCTCCTAGTCGACCGCAACAATAATGGGTGCAGTTATCAACTTCTTCTTCAGTTCCTCAAATGCCAACCTGCAATCATAAGAAAACACAAAGGCCTCATCCTTTTCAAGGAGTTTGCATAATGGGTTAGCAATTTTGGAAAAGTCTTTTATGAAACACCGGTAGAACCCGGCGTGACCAAGGAAACTTCTCACTGCCTTGACTGGAGTGGGGGTGGTAACTTTTTAATCATATCAACCTTAGCATGGTCGTCTTCAATACCTTTTCTGGACACTCGATGTCCCAAGACTATTCCTTCTTGTACCATAAAATAGCACGTCTCCCAGTTTAGCACCAAGTTTGTCTCCACACATCTTTTGAGCACTCTACTTAAGTTGTGAAGACAGTCTTCGAATGAATCTCCCACCACGGAGAAATCATCCATAAAGACCTTCATAATGTCATCCACCATATTTGTGAAGAAGGCTAGCATGCACCGTTGAAAAGTCACTGGTGCATTACAAAGCCCAAAGGACATTCTCCGAAAGGCAAAGATGTTATACGGACAAGTGAAGGACATTTTCTCTCTATCTTTGGGGGCTATTAATATTTGATTGTACCCCGAATATCCATCTAGGAAACAAAAGTGCGATGTTCTAGCCAGCTTGTCAAACATTTGGTCAATGAAGGGCAAGGGAAAGTGGTCATTGCGGGTGGTGGTGTTCAATTCCGGTAATGCATGTAGATTTGCCACCCTGTGACTGTACGAGTTGAGGTCAACTCATTGTTATTATATTTCACAATATTCATCCCCCCATTTTTGGGACACACTGGACAGGGCTGACCCAATTACTATCAGAGATGGGGAAAATGATTCTCTTTCATGTTAGGGTTCAGCCTTCACTGATGTTACCTAGAAGGTATGTGCCCTTCTTCCAGAAGAATATTATTCATACAAAAAGCTGGGTTGATACCCTTTATGTCTTCCATGGTCCAACTAATGGAAGTCTTGTTATCCTTTAGTACCTGCAAAAGCTGCTCTACCTACACATCTAGCAAATAGGATGATATAATAACATGTAAGGTCAAATCAGGGCCTAAGAATGCATACCTGAGGTGATCTGGGAGTGGCTTTAGCTCCAGCTTGGGTGGTTTCTCTATTGATGGCTTGGCTGGAGCAGTGACCCTCTTCTCTAGCTCAAGGGACTCGAACTGAGGTTCCCTTGACCAAAACCCTCGACTTCCAATGCCATTACCCATTCAGCTAACCCCTCTCAATCCATTCTTTTAAATTTGTCAGGTATGCCTCTAATGGATCCCTCACATTTTGGGTCCTATCATCCTCTTGAAAAATTACATCCACTGCTTCCACTAGAGAGCAATTTGTATATTCGCTGGGTCTCCTCATTGATTGCTCAACATTGAATATGACCTCTTCATCGCTCAATCTTATTTTAAGTTCCCCAATCTCACAGTCTATCAGTGTTCTCCCATTGGCTAAAAATGGTCTCCCCATAATAAGGGGTATCTCTTCATCCACCTGACAATCCAGAATCACAAAGTCTGTAGGGAACACGAACTTCCCCACTTGCACCAGCACATCATCAAGAATTCCAGTAGACCTTTTCACTGTGCCATCAGCCAACTGTAACAGCATAGAAGTAGGCCTGGCTTGACCGATGCCCAATTTGGTGTATACTGCCAGTGACATCAAATTTATGCTGGCTCCCAAATCACATAACGTCTTTGCAAAGGCATAACTCCCAATGGTGCATGGAATAGTAAAGCTACCTTGATCGGACATTTTTTGAGCCATCGATTTTGCCACCACTATGCTGCAGGTCTGTGTCAGAGTTATGGTGGATAGATCCTGAAAATCAAACTTCCTTGACATTAAATCTTTCATTATCTTGGCATAACGGGTGTCTCCCTCAAGGCATCCACCAAAGGAATACTCAACTGGATTTGACGCAACATCTCCATGAACTTTTTGTATTGGTTTGCCTTCTTTTGCTTTACCAGTCTCTCAGGGAAGGGTGAAGGGATCACCTTTTGTGCATTGCTTGCTGGCTTCTCTTTATTAGGAGTTTCTGGAACGAGAGGTTCCACCTGTTCTACAACTTGTTCAGTCTCCGTTTCTTTGCCTTTTTCCTCCTGACTCTCCTCAATCACTACTTCAGTGAGTTCCGCTGGTTCTTCTTCCTCTAATTGAACTGGAGTAGGTGGTGTAGTATTCATGCTGGCCTATGCAATTTCATTCTCTCTATCTAAATCTCTACCATTCCTGAGACTGACTATCATAGCTGATTTGGGTTTTGCTCCTTGGGGTTTATGTTTGTGTCTGTAGGTAAAGTTCCTGGAGGACGGTTGTTCAATACCATGGACAGCTGACCCAGCTGTGTTTCAATGATCTTTATGGGTGAATCATGCACTGCCAATTTTTCCTACAATTTATTATTTGTCCCAATAAATTGTTGAAGCATACCACTGATCTCCACCATGTTGTTGTCTTGTTATTGAGGGGGCGGTTGATAAACCAATTGCTGTTGATTCTGCTATGGATAACCCTATGGTTTCTGATAAGGCACTGGCACTAATTGGTTGTGAGGGTGTATACCCCCAGGCTGGTGCATATTAGGCCAATACTACTGATTTTGATGCGGTCTCCACTGTTGTGCCCCTTGTCTCTGGCCCCCATAGTTTTTAACATAATTCATATCTTCGTGGACCCCTTGATTTTCACCTTCTCTGCTCCACAAACAAAAATAGGACTGATTAATAAATGGTGTACATAGTCCTTCATTCATCGTATCAATGATGTGCACATGTTTTGTACCCATGTCATCAATCTTCTTTGTCAGTAAGATCATCTGGGTTAGGAGCGTGGCCATGTTCTCTTCCTGTGAATTATTGGGGTGCAGTGGAACGGAATGCACTATGGGTGCCAGTGTTGCACCTCTAGTCATCCAACCCCCATTTTGTGACATCTTATCAAGTGGAATTTCGCACTCGATGAATGTTTTGCTTAAGAACGTACCTCCAGCTTAAGTATCCACATTCGTTTTCAAGTTGTCGGTTAGACCCATGTAGAATCTTTAGCCGAGCATCTGGTCTGGAATGCCATGATGAGGACACTTAACAAGTATCCATTTAAATCGCTCCCAAGTTTCTTGCACGGACTCAGTGGCATGCTGCATGTACGATAATATGTTATCAATCTGCTGTGCAGTCTTGTTAGGTGGATAGAACTTGTTCAAGAACTGCTTGATTAATTCCTTCCAAGTGGTAATAGAGTTAATTGGGAACGAATTTAACCAAGTCTGAGCTGTCCCGGTTACTCAGAATGGGAACATGAGCAACTTGATAGCTTCAGGAGTCATATTAGGCTATCTTTGGGTCATGCAAATTAACAGGAAAATTTTTCAAGTGCTGTTGTGGGTCTCCAATGCTTGACCCGGAGAATGGTCCTTTATTCTACAGCAGATGCAGCATGTTGTTGCTAATCTAGAATGTCTTCGCTTGAATCGGAGGCACAGCTATAGCAGTGGCCAGATTGTCAGCTGTAGGTTGTGCCCAGTCATAAAGTGCAACCTACGCCACAATAGGTGCCACTCTTCTGACTTTTAAGTCAACTTGATCATTCATGTTGTTTCCATTGGCGTTGTTCATATCATCCATGTCAAATTAGAGTTGGTGTGTTGGTTGAGTTTGTTGAGTCCTTTGTTGGCACAGTTCAATGCCCTGAATATTTTCTCAGGGTCTGAGAGTTATTCTATTAGTTCTCTAGTCCTCGAAGAATTTCTAGGCATACACCTTCTTTCTACAAGATTTCAACCGTTATAATTTTAATGAAAATATTGGTATAGAGAAAACCGATTACACTTGGAATTTTTGTATTTCTTTCAATTGTAATTGATAACACCGTTAATTCCCCGGCAACGGCGCCAAAATTTGAGCATGCTCAACTAAGTCTCAAAAATACTACGCGTGCGTTGCAAATATAAGCTGAGTATTATCGCCCAAAGTCGAACCACACAGAATTAACCTATCAATTACTACTGTTGGGTTCTCTAAATTCATGGAATCTATTTTCCCAAACTTTCTGATTCACAATGGTTAATTTCTAACAACTAAAGACTGAAAGCAATTAATAACTGAAAATTAACTAAACTTGATGTGTAAACAGTAGAATTAAAGTCAAAGGCAATGGTTTCCCCCATTGGCAATTTCCTTGGATGTATATGTCTTATGACTATGATTTAGTTATCTCTAACAATCATGACCTCTCAATCTATCATAATTCTTTCTTAAGTAATTATAATAATTTACAAGACGTACCCTCTCAAGCTACGCTAGCTAATTTCACAATACAGTTCACTTAGATTGCACCCAGGGTTTTGTTATCTCTAATCCAACCCCTAAACCATCGGTTATGACTCTCGTCTATACTCCGGGAGTGATGTTGTTCATACAATCACCTAAATATGCACACTCTCTCTCAAAAAGAGATGTAATAAATAGGAACGGATAATTGAGGGCCCTTTCAACTGATTCACAATTAAAGCATAGATGAACAATTAGAGATTAACAAATAAATCCAATTATATTAATAAAACAACCAAGTTATTCCCAACGGGTTCCACCAAAACCTTATATTAAGGTTTTTAGCTACTCATGACAATGGGGGAATAAAATACTAAAAGATTCATAATTATAAATTGCAAGAAAAATAAAGAAGAATAAGAGTAATGATATTTTGGGTGATCCCTTACACTTGTGTTTCTTGCCAAAGTACTCTCTAAAACATTACATGCCTCCCTTGGGCGAGTTCTAATGTTTAAATAGGGTTTTGGGCTATGAAGTCTGGAATATGCACTTCAGTCCTTCAGTTTTTCGCCGCCTGCCGCGGTCCTACCGCGGTCACGCTAGGACCGTTGCCAAATGACCTCTCTGGATCTAAAATAGCTTCTCGCCGCGGTCCGGCTGTGGTTATGCCAGGATCGCGGCAATTCACCTCCAGCTCTTGTTTGTGTATTTCACATGGTGTATTTGGTCACTTTTGTGCGATTGGCCTCTTTTTCATCCACAATTGATCAAACAATACTCCATAGCCTTCTTCTATTGTATGTAACCTGCAAAACATGAAAAGCACTAATAAGAGCAATTTGTTATCACTTTTACTATAAAAACTCTACAAGAAAGTGGTTCTTTTGAGGCTTAACCATAGTTCAATTCATCTATTATCACCAACCCAATTCCATTTAAACAGCCCTTAACCCATTTAAAACCACCCGAGCCAAACCCCTTTAATCTAGGCCATTTATCAATCTAATCAACGGCCACAATTTATCTTAAACGTAAATGACCTACCCTAATCTCTCATTTCCCATCTCTTATCCACAACTGAAAACCTTCTCCCTTTCAAACTCTTTCGAACTCTCTCGAAACCCTAATCGCCTCCTACCATTTTCAACCCCGAACTCGCCAGAATCCATGGCTTTTTAATCCATGGATAAACTATACTCACCTTCTATTACTCCTATGTGCCTGATACTTGAAGATTCGAGGCCAGACCTCAAAGGTCTACACTCAGACCTTTGCCAACTCGAGGTTTCCGGCCATCTCTAGCCTTGCTCCGGCATATCCTAGCCTTCTGAGTCTGATTCTGACCTTTTCTGACTCTGATCGGTGACTTTTCCAAGACTTTCTCATTCTAGGGTTCCTCTGAGACCCTAACCTTTCAAGGTTTTCTCCAATTCTTCTTAGATTTTTTGTGTATCTATGCTCTACTTGAGTTTTCAAAGGATTTCCCTAATTTTTCTTTTGAAAATTACTTTCAAAACCCTTCTTTTTTGATTTATGATTTTCTGGAAAGTGTTTAAGAGTTTTTATGATTTTGCTTCTTTGTTATTAGTATTTTTTCTCTTATTGTGCTTCCTATATCATGTTCTCACTCGCTTTCTACTGTGTTTCTTATATATTTCTTCTTTTTTATCATATTCTTGTATGTTCTTTTATTGAGTTTTATACTCCGTTCTTGTATATTCTTCTACTGTATTTTCTATGCTATGTTCTCGCATACTTTATCACTATGTTCTGCTATTTTCTTCCACAATGATCTGATACGCTTCTCCTATTGTATCCTTCTACCATGTTCTTAAGTGTTCTTACTGTTTTTTTTAAGTTTTCTCCTAAAAGATCTGCCTAAGCATGTGTTTCTTCTATTGTTTCTTCTACTATCAGTTGTTCTATGCTCTGAATTAGCTTCTTCAGTCTGTTTGCTTGATCTTTCTACTTGTTTGCATGCTTTCTCATGAGTTTCTGAAAAGCAATCTTTGAGCCTGTTGCCTCCTCATCTCTATATTTGACTCGAGTGAGAAACCCTAGAATTTGCGGGGTTTCCTCCAAGTTTGGTTATATGATCAAACTAGGACTTATTTCTAAGTGTGAATTTTTTCTCGTTTGCACACAATTCTGATTCTCCTACACTAGACTCTTCTATGGAATAGCATGACAAATTTATTCATGTTTAACGTGTCTGTATGCTTTTTATAGATGATGATTCTTTCTTCAAAAAGGATTTTAAACTAGTGATTGATTTAGAATTCCTTTTTAATAGGTCTAATGATTGTTACTGATTTTCCTTAAGTTAAAACCTTTTCCACTTTTCTGACTTGGTTCATTCATACCAAATCGTCAATCTCTTGATTTCCTGGCTATTAGTTGATTCCCTTGCCTTATTTGCACAAACCGTGTACTTTCAGAAACCCTATCCTTAAATAACCTTTATGTATTTGCCTTCAATTGCATGTTTTACACAATGCGTTTGATTAATTTATTTTCTTAATTGTTTTATACCGGTTTGAATTTGAATCCCTTAATTAAAGGGAGTCTTATGTAATTGATTGACAATCACTCTTCAATTATTTTCTTACCTTATTTTCTCATGACTTTCACACTATAAATACATGACTCTTTAATACAAAGCACGGACAATTTTAATAATCTTCCACACACGATTGAACACATTTCAGACTACACAGTTACACAATTCTTTTTTGAACTTATACTTAGAGTATTCTTGCTTCTTGTTTGCACTTTGGCTTTTACAAGACTATTACTTTCTCTACTTGTCTGTTTGAAACTGATATGTCCTGACTTAATTTTTTTTTATCCATGTCTATTTTTTTGTAAAGTTTAACATCTAACTTAATATGCATATATGTTATTGCATTCTTCTCTTTTTTGTGAAGACTTACTCCCTATCCTATTACCCCCTGTGTGTTTGTGAGTGGGGACTTAGGGCATGAGACCAAGAATTGTTGTCCATGAACTGAGCTTTGACCCCTAACCTCTAATTAGGCTGGAGTGTGTGCTAGTATGTCTCATTGCTGGGTATACCCTTTGCCTACTCTTGCCTTGTATCACATTTCTATTATGAATCCCTATATCCCATTTTCTATGTATGCTGAATTAAAGTTCATGGCTTGGCAGCATCTAAATTGCTGTCCAGAGCTGAACCTGACCTTCAATAGGTCCTAACCCCCTAATTTAAAGCTGACAGGCTGATCAGGGGTGTGCCAGCATCCCAATTATTGGGCATGACCACCAGCCTCCTGCCATGGCCTTCTCTAATCCCTCATCTATTGCACTTACACTTATTCTTAGACTCTAAGTTCTTCCCCCTCCTATGAGCCTTGCCTTGGGACCTTGAGTTCCCTCTGAACTTGGACATTTGAGGGTTGGCCCTTCCACACTGCACTATAATTCCGTAATGATATTTCGGGTGTAAACACTACCTGGAGTTCCTGAAGCTCCTTGTAACTTTGACACATCCCAAATAAGAGAGGCTTTGGAAGCTGGTCTTTGGAAGTTGGTTTATTTCAAGTATCAGACTAGGAGTCTGAATCATGCTCTCATTGATTGGAGTTTTAATTTCCGATGTAATTTTCTTTTTCTGAATTCATTCAAGTTGTAATAATTTATAATAACTATGGGGTACATAGTAAAAAATGGAGAGGGTCTCTCATGTTATACATGTGGGGTAGATATCATGCTTTAGGTTTTATTTCTGCAATTACATCATCGTCATTTATGTATCTGCATATAGATATTCTGCCTATAGGTCATTTTATTATACGTTTAGAAATCCTGCTTATACGTTTATTCACATCTGCATATAGAAATCGTGTTTATAAGTTCATTCACCTCTGCATATAGAAATTATGTCTATAAGTATATTCATCTACATATAGAGACCATGACTATAGGGTTTTTCTGCACTTCTTCATATCATATATCACTAGGCATATAGAGACCATGACTATAGGATTTTTCTGCACTTCTGCATATCAAATATCACTAGGCAAATGGTTTATATGCTCAAATAACAAAATGCACTCTAGATACCATGTCTATAGGACTCCTGCACTTTTATAAACATTTTAAATTCAATCACGCTTAGAAAGCATGCCTATAGGAATAACTAACTGAATCTGAATCGGCTATCTCGCTTACAAGTCTAAAATTAGTGGTAAAGTCGTTTAAAATTTGCAGAACTTTTATGTGTTTCTAAAATCAGTGATCCTTCTTTAAAATTAGTATGCTTTCTGCTCTGTTAGATATCATGATTACAGGCCTCATCTAGGATAACATGAATGTAATTAATCAACTATACTAGTCTTTAATAATTACAACTAGCAGATAGGTCTAATTCGGACTTCTTATCTGAAAATATGTGATATATCAGCCACCCTTCCTATGTTAAGTTTAATTAAAGACCAAACCAATATTTGAAGTCATGCTATGTATTTGTCTTTAAGTGAGGAGGCATGTCTGAGCCCTAACTGTTGTTTGCTTCTTCCCCTATTTGATTATATGTTTTGTTTGTCGCCTAGAGTTTTATCCTTTATTAAACTTCTGAAAATCCCCAACTCCCTTCCCCTTAGGACTAGTAGTCTCAAATACCTTCGGGGAAAATAGGATCGGGGTGGATACTAGCATGCAATAAGTAACGAAACCATTCCGCGTTTAATACCTTAACGGGGTAGAAAATGGTAGATTTGGATATGATGACCGATCGCTAATACCATGTTTAGCCCCTCTTTGGGTATTGCATTGATGTGATCCATATTTTAAATAAACCTAGGGTCCCCTTTCCCTTTACTTGTTTATATTTTTCCAAATTATTTTTCTTAAATTTCTGCTTCCTTTATTTTCTTCAAACTCTCAATTTACTTGCAACATTATGTGAAAAGCCCTTCTATTTGAGACCTTTATTTGCTTACTTGTTGCTTAAAGTCACAATTATAACATGGTCGGGAACCACACGAGTGGATCTTGAGGGGTGCCTAACACCTTCCCCTCGAGATAATTTCTAGCCCTTACCCAAATTCTGGTTCTTCATACTCAAACCCTTCTTAGTGTCTTAATGCACTTAATCATTAGGTGGTGACTCTTCAAACTCCAAAACTCAATTAAAAGGGAAAAGAGTTATCCTCCTAAATGTGGTAAACCCGATTTGGCCTTTAAAGAAATAGGGGCATCGACATTGGTGCTATAGAATAGTTAAGCGAATTTTCTATTACAAACAAAAGAAATACATAACTTTATCAGATAATTTCGAATAATTCAGTGATTATTTAAGCAATGAACTTTCAATTTTTATATTCCACAGTTCGAGATGTGATTTTAGAAATCAATACTTGATACTATCAAATAGAAGTGCGGAGCTTAATCAATACTTTAATTAGATTCTAATATCGTAAATCCTTCATGTAAAAATGAAAACTGAGGAAGTAGAGCTCTTTGGAAGAAGCCAAATGCATTCTCAATGATCATGTATGGCTGCCCAAAGAATGAGAGAACTGAGAAATTGAAACTTCAAATCTCATGCCATGCATGATTGACCATGACAGACAAAATTTCGACAAAAGTAAAAATCGCAGAGTTGAAAATCAAATTGGGATATATCAAAATGAAGGCATTTGTGTTTCCCTCGTCCAATTCAATTATGAACATAGGTATGGTGTACATCATTAGTCTAACAAGAAATAAGACATAGTCTTCGGTGAACGCACTCCAAATTAAGAACCGCCTTTTGATGCACTTAGATACCTATTTAGCTATACATCAAACTCAACTTAAAGTTAATGGTGCATACTGTGAATTAGCACTTTATTCAGGCCTATATAACATGCTTTCTAGGCACTTAAAAATGGAGTACCTCATATGATATAATCCCTCTCAGGGACATGCAGCCTCTACTATTGGTATGTTGGGGAGGGCTGTGCAAGACTGATAAGGGACTGATGTAAAGAAATAAGGAAATGCTAACGCATCTAGTAAATCATGATATGCATCAAGTTGATGTATCTAATTCACAGTAAGCACGACTGTACATCTCCCTCTTTTCATTACTTTTGTAACACCATAGAATCAGTTCATGTTATTTTACGATAACAATAATAATAACTACATAGTATCAATTCCAAATACGTTGCGATTGACGTCATATATCCTTACTTCTTTCTTTACACTCAACTCATATCATTATCAATACCAAAATATAATAAAAATAAAGTGAAAATAAAGATAAATATATGTATGTTGTAATAGTAGTAATTATAATATTAGAAGTACTCTACCGAGTTTAAAACCTATATGGCAATTAGTAGGTATATTTGGATCTTATTCTTTTATTATACCCTATCTTTAGCTAAATATGCATTGATTCCAAATATTTATAGGTTTTTCAAGACATTTTCATATTGACCCTTTTAACATCTTCACACGCTGTAGTTTCACATCTACATACCAATGCATCTGTAGGTCGACACAAGACATGACCAAACCATTTTATTTTATCTTCAATTCATGTTACTTGCACCTTCTACTGAATGTGATCATTTTTAATCTTATCTAATGTTGGATGACTGCACTCCATCTTAGTATCCATATCTTGCATCTCTCATCTTGTGGATATTTTGGACTTTAGTATCACAACATTCACTATCATATAACATAGCCGATCTTATAGCTATCCCTATGTAACTTACTTTCACTTTGGTGGTCATCCTTCTTTATAACTGTCCAGTTTTAATTCTATGAGAAATACCTCTTCTTCTATCATTTCAGACTTTTGAAACAACAAGCCTAGATATCTAAATTATTTATATTCAATATGGTAATCCCAACTAATCTCATCTTAATTTGGCTATTCTCGTGTTGACCAAAACTTGCATGTATGAGAAAAGACGTTTATGAAAAGGGACATTTTCACTTGACCAAATTCTCTCGTCATTGTTTATACACCTGCCAGTAAACTCCGAACTTCTAGCTAATCCAGTAAAAACCTAGTTGGATAAGGTGGTCATATATTGCCACAATGTAAGAAACTGCTGATGACATGCTTAAGACTTTGTTGGGATATATGTACTCCTCAATTCTCTCTTCTCTGTCTTTTCTTCAGATATTCTCATTAAATTCTTGCTTCTCTCCCCCTCTCTTTCAAATAGTTGCAAAAACTGAAAGCAAGAAAGGAAGGAAAGAGAGAAGCAACATGCCCAAGAAAATTCGTCTAGCGACCAAGTTGGAAACTTGCTGCGTTAAATTTTAATGCAAATATACCAACATCAAAAAGAAACACAGATTAATAAGTATGCAAATCTGAAATTCTCTTCAGATCAGCTATGTAGTTAGTGTTATACTATCAATTAGTCCAATTTAGCCTTTCGAGACATAAGTAAATTCAGATGGATAAGGTGAACTTGTTACAAAATATATAGGTTTAACTAGCATTAATTGACTTCTAAGCAGAACTTAAACGTACTATACAATTGATATTAAGGTTAACAGACCTAACAAAAACAACTTAATCTGGTGGTTTTTGGAGGGAAATGGCTTAGACATGATAAGTTTAAGAATAAACCATCAGTTGTGAAAGGTTGACACCACTAGGAATTTTCGGGCATCTTGGTTTTAGTTCTCTCTTTTAGCCACGCCTAGCTAGCTAGCTCCATTACTTGTGTATAGAATGATAAAACATCACTTTCTGTAAACACCATCCTAATTTACATAGAATAATAAGGTTAATTAGGACATCGAGAATAAACAAATTATTTGAACCTAATTAATTCGAGCTATATAATCAAACAGAATAGCCTACCATCACATAATAATTTTGGAAAACTCTCAACTTTTGAGATGAGCTAATTAATTGTTTAAAGATTGTTAAAAGGAGAAGGGAGGAGAGAAGAATATATAGTATATACGTAAATTCATTCGAGCGTGCAACTTTTAATGTCTGAAATAGCTGTGCATTAATTAAATTCTTTTGGTGTTCAAAAGTTGGGTTTTCACCTTCAATTCCTCCCGTGTTCGATTTAATATATAGTACAGTAGTAAATCAATTTGAATCATATAAATGGAAACTGTTTTTCTTATGTTATTCTAACAAGATTGAGCAGAATCTCGCTGAGGCACAACAGTTAGCTTTTTAGACTATAACAAATTAAGAAAGGTATCAGCGAAAGCCAAAGAGAAACTTGAGAACAGAAAGGGTAGCTGCTGATCAATGCTGACAGGAAGAAGCTACCAAAAGTGAGTAATGATCATGACAAGTGACAGACGAAGAAAAATATATATAGAAGAAATACACAAGTATAAATGCATTAGTAGTACTAATTAATTAAAAGCATCTTTAGAAATAGTAAAGATGCTCGCAGAAATTAATGATAGATTGTCAAGATGAAATGTTGTGTACCTTTATAAAAAGCTCTGAAACAATTCTGAAGCAGTAGTACCTGCTGGCGGGCGTGCCCAACGAAGCAGCGACAAGAACAACAACCTACCAAAGGTAATAAAAACAAAATTCATTCATCAAAAAGAAAGCCCGACTTTTGTATGTTAATTCCCTTCCATCATTCATTAGCCTGGTTGAAGGCTGATACACATTTCGTTTGAACTGTGTACCAGCTAGCTAGAGGAAATCAAAGTCAGCAAAAGTCTGTTAGCTTTCAAGTTAACTTAGAGGGAAATTTATGAAGACGAATAGTTAGCCAAGAAACGCTTGTGTAAATAGTAAAGCTCTTTTTTCTATTGTTTCTATCAATACAATCAAGGTCCTTAATTAACTGAAATCTGAGGCTTTACTACACTTTGAGGGTCCAAACCAAGCCCTCCAGTTGGAAATTCAAACATAAAATAACCAGTATAAAAGGATCTGGTTTGTATTTGCAAAGTATCACATCATCCCTATTATATATGCACAAATTCAACTTGAACACATTTGCTCATTTTTCATATATTTTTGTAAAGCGAACGCCAACTCTCTGTGGTGACTTTGCAATGACATTTAATTTTCTTTCTCAGGAGGCCATAAGGACTCATAACGGACCCGTACTTGCCCTATGACACATCATGATGAAGAAACCCTTTGCAGCTAATTCTCTTCAATTTACACTTGTTTGGGGTTTTAGAAATGATCAAATTTCCAAATCCAAGGACATGGATTCCTTGCCTTTGCCGGACGGGGACGATTCTTCCTCGGTGGGTGCTGTTTGGAGCGGCTTGGCATCATCGTAGTTGTTAAAAGTCCTAAATTGGAGCGAAGGAGTTGAGGTTGGAAATTGGGGAGTATGAGAATAAGTTGATGTAGGCAAGGAGGAGGACGAGGACATGTCACATGATTCATCCGAGTCTGAGACGGTACAGTCCATATTCACGCCGAACAGCCTGAGTCGCTTTTGTGCTGCCTTGCCGCCTTGGACAACCGGTACCGAATCGAACACCATTGGCTCCACAACCCTACCACTCCCTTCTCCAACAATACTACTACTACTACCTCTTTGTATTTGCTTCATTAATCCCACCTCCTGTTGTGGGGCTTGGGCAACTGATCCCGATCTGAGATAAACTACTGACCCGCTCGGACAAGGGTTTCCATTTACCACGATTCTACTGCTAGCCATGTTGTTGAAATTAGAAGCAGTATCATAGTAATTAGGAGTACTGTTCCCAATTCCATAGGCGCTGTAGCTATATTGCTGCTGATGAGACATGTTGCCGGCAGGACGGGAATGTAAAGGTGAATGGTCTGGCTGCAAAAAGAGCGGCTGATTCCAAGCAGCTGGGTATTGGTGATTAATATTGGAGCGGTATTGGAAATTATTAGAGAAATGGTGTGAAAGCGGCACATGAGTCATGAAGTGGGTGTGGAGATGGTCGGTCGGGGCATCTGGTCGGCGCCTCCAGTCGATGAAGAGACGATCTTTGCCTAGTTCACCTACTCCGCGCTGAAAAGAGACAATATCCCCAGCATCGAGCCTCTTCTCCTTGACAAAGCGGCTCCAACCTTTGGTCATGACATAGCTTTGGCTGCTATTCCAGTAAGAATATCTGAACCTCCAGGGCTTTCCGTTTCTGTCTTCGAAATTGAGGAGGAGACCTTTTTCGTTGGATGAGGAATCAAGAGGGAAATACTTCTCGGCGTGCTGTTTGGGGATGACTAACCGATTGAGCTTGCCGACGTCACTGGGAGTGACTACCTTATCGAACATGTGTTCTCTCTCAATCAGCGCCATGGAATTAGCAGTTGCACCAACTCCAAGATCCACAAGATTGTGATGATGACTATGCTGATGTTCATCAGCGTCGCCCTCACAATGATTTGCGGTAGAGGGAGTATCCATCATAACGACCTCAGTACTACGTCTTCACCATTATATATTAGCTAGAGTGGCAGGTGCTGCTGCTGCTTAACCAACTACTTTGATGGTTTGATCTGCTGCTACTGATAGGAGAAAGGAGCAAGAATTAATCTTCTGGGCGGAAGAAGAAGAATGAGAAAATGGGGCATGTAAATTTTGAGGAGGCTTGATCGTTGAAGCCACGTCCACCTCACAAGAAATTCATGATCTAGAGATCAGCATGCACCGTACGTCCACGACCTACCGCACTTGTCCAAGACATATATAGATCTAATTAGAGAATATGTGTTACTCATGAAGATATGAAACAAACCCCCAAAAACCAGAAATATGAGCAAAACCTCACTAAAATAAAATGGGATTGAGTCCAGAAATATGGTTAGTCTAATTACTGGAACTAGGGTTGCAAAAGTAGCAGCTTCCTATTGACAAAATTAGCTAGCTCGAATACAGAAACTAGAAATCAAATGAGGCTGAGTGCGTTCTTGTTTGAGCAGGAGGACTCATAGAGGTGATGACACTCATAATCAGCCCACCAACACACCTTCTCCTTCTCCTTCTTCTTCTAGCTGTTGACCTTTTCGTTTATGTGAGATATAGAGAGGGAGAGAGTATTGGGTAATTTGTCTTAGTGGGGTGGTTCCCTGGAATCTTTTTTTTTAAGTTTGGTAAATTTCACTGAAATTATTCCCTTTCAGACTTTAAACCTTCCTTCCTAGTTCGTTCGCTGAAGAGTACGTATCTCTTTAAGTAATTTACTTCATACCTACCCGCACCCCTCTGCGGGTCGGAGCATAAAAGTGGACTCTCAAGGGGCCCACGAATTATCTGGTTCGGTTCATGTGAACTCGTCCTTGTATTAGATTTGGGATGAGTGGTAGCATCCAAATTAAATTGGAATTCTATTCTTATCTTTGCATAACTAGACGTCTAGACTCGTCTAACTGAGTTACCGTTACCTTTACCTTTTTATCAATATCCAAACTCTAAGCAAACAAAAATAGGGGAAAAAGTTATTCTATATTGAAGTATTTTATCCATGGATATTCACTCCCAACAAATGACACTACTAATATAGTCTCTAATATTACTAGTATTATCTTTTATTTAGGTCCACGACAAAGCCAGCTGTTTCGTAAACGACGAATATCTAGTACTCCTATCCTAATTTTTTTGTCTAGCTAACCTCATCTTTTCTCTTTAATTTTTGTTTATTCTTTGTATTTTTTCTTTAATTTTGGGAGGGGCGGCGTATAATTGTGAGTAGGCATTAAAATTTGGAGATAGTTGCGGTTATGAACATTATGAGAATCACAGTAGTATTTAATTATTTGTCGTAATTAGCTAGTAGTTATATTTTAATTTGCAAATGGCCCATTTGGTGTAAGTATATTAAGCCACAAACAGGGGTGCAGGCATGGGCGCAAGGGTGTTCACCCGAACACTTTTCGCCGAAAAATTATAATGTATATATAAGGTATAATTTATTTTTGATTTCTGTATATTAAGTTTTGAACACACTTGACACAAGACAAACATTTAGCTGAGTGGTAAAGAGTGTTCCATTATTATATATCGTACCTTCGAAACTAGCCACAAGTACGTAGACATCAACTAGCTAGCATTATCGTATTCAGGCTTTGGATTATTGAGTTGCTGTCACTACACATAAACAAATATATCCGTACGATGCTAATTAATTAGTCTATGCATGTGGCAATAAGAGTGGAGTTGATCCTACTCCTTAATTCATAGGCTGCTAGGGGATGAGTACCAACTACTTTCATAAGATTATTTTACTCCATATACCACAAATTTCACAATTCACAAGTGCTAATTAATAAATCTCACTATAGGACTTATACTCTATTCTTTAATAATAATAATAATAATGAATTATTATAGTTGCAGTAATAAATTAATTAGCTGCTTTCAAGTGCTCAAGTATTATTGCTAGGACAAGAGTTCCATCTAGTTGGGTAAAGAACAAGATAATGTACTGGTGAATTAGATAGATCGGGGACCAGATCTCTCTGTAATTTTACTACTACTATATGAATATGCATTAAAAGGTTTTCCTCGCTTGAAATTTTGTTTTCCCTTTACAAGAATGCCAACGAGTCTAAATTCACAGTTAGGGAAGATAAAGGTGTCACAGAGAAGACGTATCCCTTTCTCAGGATTGGCTGGTTGCTTGAGGCAGACAGTCTATAATAGAGAGGGAGAGGACCACCTATATAAAGCCATACTCGTGAAATGGTGATGGACCATGTGGGTTATGGCAATTGATAACCCCCCTTTAAACCCAATTTTTTCTCTCTCTTTACAACATCAAGTATAAACTCCTTGCAGTTGGAAGCACCCCCTAGAGAAGAGTACTTCCACTTATATCAGTATACAATTTATTTGATTTTAGCAAATTATTACTCTATTTTCTATGTTACTATTTTATTATTCAGAATTAACAATTCTACGTTGTGAATGCATAGAGCATAATTAAGTTACTCTCTATATAGTAACTATATATTGTTAAGGCAAAATACCTTAAACCCCCTAAACTTGACACGGATTATTAGTTACAACCTTAAACTATTTGTGGTTTTAATTATCCCTCTCAACTTGGCCTTTTGAGAGCCATTACCCAATTGGAGGCTGATGTAGCAAAGAGTGTGGATGTACTCGCCTGCCACGTGGATTTTTCCTGTATATGTGGTATTTTTTTGAAAAATAAAATATACTTTTACCTTTTTAAGTATGTTACTTCTTTAGATAATTTTTTCCTATTACAATTTATAATAAAACATGGATATAATAACATTATTTGGGCTAAAAAATTTATTGGCTAAAAATAATAAAGTTTTAGTTAATCTTTTTTGAATTTGACCTGAAAATAAAGATATATACAATTGAAATAAATAGTCAAGACATCTAAAAGGTTAAAAAAATACATAGTTTGAAATTAATTGTTTCAGCGATAATTTTTTATATAACTCTAGTTTATGATGATCTAAAAATATATTTTTTTACAGATTTTACCTATAAAAATAAGAATATACAGTTGAAATAAATAGTCATTGCATCAAAAGAAATAAAAAGAGTGTACAATTTATTTAATTGTGTGTTTTTTTATTTCTTCAATTGTGTACAATTTCTTCAACTATTTAAAAAGTGTACTATTTTTATTGAATGTTTGAAGAATAAATAGATAAATCAGTGGAGCTATATATAGATGAGATGCTAATTAAGTCCTTGTGCGCAGAGGACCATTTGACACATTTGCAGGAAACTTGAAACATATTGAAAAGATACAACATGAAGCTCAATCATGAGAAATGTGCATTCAGGGTAAGTTCATCGGCTTCATAGTGTCAAATCGGAGAATCGAGATCAACCCCGATAAAATCAAGGCAATCGAAGACATCACGATCGTAGACATCACGGTCGTAGACAGCGTTGTAACCACCTATCCCTATGGCAATATTTTTCACATGCTCAAACTCTCAGGCCGATTGGCCAAATAAGAAATCGAGATTAGCGGGTACTATTCGAGTATCAACCCCGAACGGCCATTAAGTCTCAAATCTTGGCAGACTTCATGGCCGATTTCACGCCAGCCCTCGTACCCGAGGTTGTAAAGGAAATATTTTTAAAATAGAGTACATCAACGGGGATGTGGACCCTCTTCACATCCGGCGCTTAACGTGAAGGGATCCAACTTAGGCATCATTTTGAAGCCAACCACAGGTAATACAATTAGATAGTCTATAAAATTTTGAAATTGACTAACAATAAGGCTAAGTATGAGGCCATGATTGCAGCTCTCGAGCTAGATAAGAGCTTGGGGCAGAGGTCATCGAAGCCAAGTGTGACTCCAAACTTGTGGTAAATCAACTCACAGAACATTTGAGGTTCCAGAAGATTGAATGTAGAGGTACTTAGACAAATTACAAGTGTCTCTACTTCAATTTAAGGAATGGACACTGCAGCACGTACCTTAAGAACAAAATAGTAGGGCCAATGCTCTTAAGAATTTGAGTTCTTCAATCGAAGATGATGAACTTAGCTCGGGGACTGTCGTACAACTTTGAAGGTCAGTTGAAGGGCACGCCGAAATAAACTCCACAAGTCCAACTTGATATTGGAGGAATAAGTACATCAAATACCTAAAGAATGGGAAGCTTTCATCGGTCACTTTGGCCGAAGATGGAACATGTATAGGAGAAAGTTCGATGGGCCACTAGCAAAATATTTGGGACTAGGAGACACTGATTACGTTCTACAAGAAATTCATGTGGGCACTTGCGGAAACCATTTCGGTGCCAAGTCATTGGTCCATAAAGTCATCAGAGCACGATACTATTGGGCCGATATGCAAAAAGACACTAAAGAATTTGTGCAAAAATGTGACAAGTGCCAAAGATATACGCCGATAATCCACCAGAATGGAGAACAGCTTCATTCAGTCCTATCCACATAGCCGTTTCTGAAATGAGGAATGGATATCATCGGTCCCAAGTAAAGCTAAATTCATTTTATTTATGACCGATTATTTGTCTAAGTGAGTTGAAGAACGTGCTTTCGGGAAAGTTAGAGAAAAAGAAGTTATAGACTTCATCTGGGATCACATCATATGCCAATTCATCATACCCGCCGAGATAATATGCAACAATGGAAAATAATTTATTGGCAGCAAAGTAACAAACCTCGAAGATCACTAAAATAAAAAGGATCTTGTCGATGTTGTATCATCCTAGTAGGAAAGAACCGGCCAATTCAACAAACAAGACCATCATTCTGAATTTAAAGAAAAGATTGAATGACGCTAAGGGAAAATAGAGAGAAATTTTACCCGAGGTCCTTTGGGCGTATCGAACAACTTTAAAATCCAGTACGAGGGAAACACCATTCTCCTTAGTATATAGCACTAAAGCTCTGATCACGATCTAAGTCGGGGAACCTAGCATTAAGTTTTTATATACAACAAAAGAGCCAGGTCACGAGGCTATGAATAAAGCCTCGGATTTCTAGATGAAAAACGGGAAGCTTCCCTCGTCTGAATGGTCGAACAAAAGCAGCACATAGAAAGATACTACAACCCAAGAGCCAATCTCCGCCGCTTTCAAACTAGAGACTTAATTCTGAGAAAAATCACCCTCAATACTCGAGACCCAAACGAAGGGAAACTCAGCCCAAACTGGGAAGGACCTTATCGGGTCCTCGGGATCATCGGAAAGGGATCTTACAGAAAGGGATCTTACAAACTTGGCACGATGAATGGAGAACATTTCCAAATAATTGGAACATATCACTTCTCAAACGATATTATTGCTAAGGTATGACCTTCTCGTTTTTCATTTGTATTTTATACTAATTTGTTGCAGGTGTTCGATCGAAGACATCGAGGAATTATTCAAAACAAAGACCTTAGGTTTTAAAGCACGCATTGTACTCTTTTTCAGTTAGACCGAATTTTGTCCCAAATGGTTTTTTTCTAGCAAGGCACTTAAAGAGGAAATAATTATTTTGTGCAATTTGGGAACAATTCAAAAGTATCTGAGGCTTCTCCGTAATCAACCTCAAATACTAGGGACATCACTATCAGATGTCAACTTTGTTACAAGGAAGATACTTTGTGTCGGTTGTGTCTCGATAGGTAAAATTCTGTAAGGGCCAAACGGTCAACGAACCGTGCCCATATAGATTACTCGAGCCCTAAAGAGCAAACATATACCCATGTATAATATATTAAGATAAGTATTTTCCTTGCCAAATATATCATGCATGTTGATACCCAATTTTTTCATATATATTTTTGTACTCGAAATATTCTCAAAATAGCATGTACATGTATGTATAAGCATGCCCAATATGGGGTGTGCATTCGATTTATCGATTTCATTTTGACCCTTATCAATAATTACTTATCGATTATCGATTTATACATATGCTTATCGTTATCATTTCAATAAGTGTTCGATTTTTTCGATTTCGATTTATCGATTTTCGGGGCTTATCGATTCGATTATCGATTACACCAAATAAGAAAATTTACGGGATTCCACAAAAAGTATAACGATATAAACACGCCTAACTAATATGGACAAAAATAAGCTAAAATAAGATGAACAGCGTTTATAACATAAAAATTGTGTCAACAAGCATATGCAACGAAACTAAACTATGGGATCAAATGTACGCGACCAAAACTCCAATGGTATAAAAAAAATACACCATCACGACTAATTTTGTTTTCCATTAATTTGAACTTCATTCCCTTGAGCTTTATATATCATTATTCCTTAAATGTGGTAGAGGAAATAATAGGGTTAGGATTTAGGGTACAGGAAAGGGTGTTATAGAATAAGGGTAAAAAAATTTACAAAAATAAAAAAAAATTATTTTTTTTCTTTTTAGTATATTTTATCTGTTTATCGATAAACCTAAGAGGACAAATCGAAATTGAAATCGATAAATCGATAAAGAAAATTTCCAAATCAAAATCGATAAATCGATATCGATAAACCGATAACAAATAATCGATTCGATTTATCGATATACCAATTTGAATGCACACCCCTATCAGCCCAAGAGTTTTGGTATTTTTTCCTTATTTTTAAAGATTTTCAAATCAATTTGTTGTCTATTTTAATACTACAAAATTCAATAATTATTTCCGGACAATCATTTGGTGAATAATTTATTTTGTTCATATAATTACATCAAGATATAATAAAGGTGATTTTTGCATATTTTTATGAGATTATTATGTAATTTTAAGATAAACTACCATAATTACAATTATAGTCTGTTTTTGATTAATAGTGTTTTACCAATTATAAAATTACGCCTAGTGTTTTTAGACTAACATTTGTATATTATTAATCGATTCAGTGCTTTTAATTTTGAAGTTACTTTAACTATTTTATAAAAATAAAAGGGGAAAATTGACTATTTAATATTTACAGCCCTAATTCATTTCAGTTATAGCCCAAATTAACCCCCCAATTGACCCAATTTCAATTTTCAAATGGCTAGCCCAAATCCTGATTTAACCCAACCCCTTAACTCGTTCATCCAACCCGCCCGGTTTTCTTTTAACCTAGGCCGTTGATCCTTTTGATCAACGGCCACGATTACTCCTTTCCTTTTTAATCTCCAACTACACCCTAATTCCCCTAATTTTCGTCTAGTTCGCCGCCCTAGAATACTCTCCACTCTCAAATTCTCTCGAAGGTTCTTCGGAACCCTAACTGTCTCTGACCATTTCTCCACCGTACATCCAGCAAAATCCATGGCTTCTCAGGCCATGGGTGGTATGTACTCACCCCCTTCCACCATTAGACCATGTTTGTTCGAAGCTTCAAGGTCTGGCCTCGATGGTTCTCCTCCAGACTTTCTTAGGTCTATGGTTCAATGGCCTCTCCGACCATGCTCCGACATAATCAAGCACGAGAGGCCTGATTCCTGACATCTTCGACCCAGGATCTAACTTTTCCAAGCCTTTCTTATTTTTCTAGGGTTTCTCTAAAACCCTAAGCTGTTTGAGGTTTTTCTCTGTTTATTTTCTTAGATCTATGCAATATCTATGTTCTATTGGAATTTTTAAATGGTTTCCACAATCTTTTCTTTCAAGATTTGTTTCTTTTTGATTTAGGGTTACGAAAAGGTTTCGAGATGTTTCTCTAACTCTTTTTTTTCTTTTATTTGTATGAATCTGTCTTTGCTATGTTCCTGTTTATCTACCTCGCATGTTCTTCTCCTATGTTCTTATGTTCGCCTTGTTATACATATACCCTTGTTATGCTCCATTCTTCCTTCTACTAGTTTCTATTTCATGTTTTCACACGTTTATCTTATGTGTTCATTACCCCTGTGTTCCTTACTGTATTCTCCACTAAGCTCTTAGTTCTTTATTTGCCTTTATTGGACCTTTATTTGAATTCTAAACATGTTTCATCTACTGTTCTTTAATTTTGTATTGCCTCTTTATCTTCTAAACTTGCTTAAGTTTCAAGCTTCTCTTAAAACATGGCTTTTATGTCATTTTTTCACTATGTTTGTTTCAAAGCTGCTATTTTACCCGTTTGAGTCGTTAAAATAGACCATTGGGCTTGTTATTTGTCTTATTGTCTCTGCATCTGATTCAAATTGAAAAACCCTGGAATTTTGGGATTTTCTTTGGCAAGTTTGATTTGATGTTTGGACTAGGGTTCTGCTTTGAAACCCTGAACTCTTAGACTCATTTTGAGTTTATAATTGGACTAAAGACTCTTTATTTATAACACTGAACATTTCTGTGATAGTCTTTTCCAATCAGCATGACAACTCCTTCTTGTTTGATATTCGTGTGCTTTATATACGAGAAATTCTTCTTTCAAAAAAGGGTCTTGCCAATTATTGATTGATTTCGAATTCTTCTAGTAATGTTGATTGACTGCTATTTGATTTTCCTTAAGTTAAAGTCTTTCCTCTCTTTTTCGGACTTGATTCATTCTAACAAGCCTGCAATTTAATTTTAATGATTGTCTGATTGATTCCCTTTCCTTATTTTTCACAAACAGTGTACCACTGGATTTTTTCCTAAATAAACTCATATGCATTTACCCTTCTTGTACTACTTTCGAAAATTGTTGATCAAATTCTTCCGTATTTAATTTTGCCCATTTGAAATCAAAATCCCTAATTAAAGAGAACCTTGTGTTGATTTTTTTCCTATTTCTGTTTCTTTCCTGCATTATAAACACATGACATATTTTTAAAAACACACACATAATTTTCTAATCACCACAACTCTCTTCTAAACTTACATTCGTGTTTCTTGATTGCAACCTGTCTTCCCAAAGTCTACTACTTCTTCCTACTTGCTTCTTTCTTAAAACGGGTACGCCCTTTCATTTAAATTTTTGCCTCATCCCTATATGTTTAATCTATAGTTTCATTTTGTGTGGTTTGTTGTTTATGCTTCGCAGCTTATGATGAGTTTCTGCTTTTCTTTGTTTTTTTCACATGAATCCATATCTCGAACCCTTTTATGTGTTGAGTTGAAACATTGGCCTGACAGTATCCCAATTACTGTCCAGGCCATTGATTGACCTTCAATAGTTCCTGGACTCTCCAATGCTTGGCTAGTGGGCTAGTCAGGGGTGTGCCAGCATTTTATATTGCTTGGCATGACCACCCACCTGCCTTGGCATCCCTTAAATCTCTCTATTGCATTTACACTTGTTCCTAGACTCTAAGTTCTGCCCCCCCTCCAATGAGCCTTGGCTTGGGACCTTGAGCTCCTCTAAACTTGGACATTGGAGGGCTGGCCCTTCCACACTTTAATTTAAGTTCTGCAAGGATATCTGGATGTGAGCATTGCCTGGAGTTCCTAAAACTCCTTAGAACTTTGACACATCCCGGAGAGAATGGCTTTGGAACCTGATCTTGGCAGTTGGCTCATATCATATTGAGGATTAGTGCAAAGTAACAAGACTATTTCGCATAATAAGTAAACTACTTGGGGCGGGTAATGGCATGCAATAAGTAAACGAGACTATTTCATGCTTAATACCTTAATAGGGTGGGAAGGGCATACATGGAGATGATTATCGATGCGCTAACCACATGCGAACCCTCTTTGAGGAGTGATTGCTGGGTATTGCATTGAAGTGATCCATATTAATCATAAACCTATGACCCCTTTTCCTTTGTTTGTTTTCTTTAGAATTGTTTAGATCTTTCAATCTCTGATCTCTTTCTACTTACTTTCACAATGTTTCAATTTGATTGCAAGACTTATTTGAGCCTTGATTGTTTATTTGTAAAGTCACAACATAGCATGGTTGGGAACCACACTAGTGGATCTGGAGGGGTTCCTAACACCTTTCCGTCGAGATAATTTCTAGCCCTTACCCAATCTCTGGTTTTCAAATTCAAAACCCTTAGTGTCCTATTGAACTTAATCATTAGGTGGAGACTCTTCAATTCCAAAAATCCAATTCCCAAACGGGAATAGAGTTGTTTTATCGAATGTCGTAAACCCAATTTCGCTTTAGAAAAGGGGGCGTCGACAGCATAGCCACTCTGCTGGGGATTCTTTTGGCTTTTACCACTGCATGTTACATGTGATCTTTAGTTCTTTGTTTAATACCTTTATTCGAAACTGACTTGTCTTCTTGTTTCTTTTTCTTTAACGCTTTCATTTACTGTTTTCCTTTGATACCGTTGTAATTTTTGAGCAATTATTGTAATCATTATGAACATGAAAATACGTGATAATTTATTTCATTCTTGTAATTGCATCTTCAACATCATGTTCCACTCGTGCCAAACAAATACCATAGCAACACTTTATGAATTGTTGCGCTCTTCCAATATTATTACCCCGTAAATTTGGCAAAGGCATATTTGCGGTAAAACTAGTCGATCAGCAGTGCAGTCAACTGTTCTGTGCCTTCCCCTCTTGAGTTGTCCGCTTAAGGGTACCGATCTAGCACCCCATAAAAATCTTACTCTGTTTAACTATGCATGCATCATGGTCAAACCTAGTCAAGTCAGTTATGTTGTCCACGTAATGACTCTTTAAGATAGCCTTGTCCAAAGTCCATTGGGTTTCCTTGAAACCCAAATGGTCGCCACCATATTCTGTGCATTTATTTGGAGAACTAAATGTAGCTTATGCTAATTATTGATTTAGATAGTCGATGGGATAAGGGCCTAACTCTTTGTTTTGCAGAAAATAGAGAACAAGGTCCCCGACTTCGTTATGGTCAATATACCCTCACTCTTGATGACCTGGTGGAGGAATCTCCCATCAAGTTACCACATTAATTAATAGAACGAGAGGGTCACAAAGGCTAGTGAAAAGCTGGAGTATTTGGAATAAAGTCTGCTGGAATTGGGAGGAAAAGTGAGAAAGAGTGTCACCGACTGCCAGAATGTCGAGGGAAACGAAGGATAGAACCTGGAAAAATCATTTCTACTAGCAAGTCTACGCGAACTGGAGGATTTGATCAACAAGAACATTCAGCCTGGGGAAGGTCCTTCGGGGACCAAGTAGTTAGGATCTTTTCTTTTTGCTTTAAATGTAATAAGGCCAATGGCCATTAGTGATATTTTACTTTATGCAATTTTAGTATCGTTTGGGGTTCGTCTTATTTTTTCAATAAAATGAGGCATTAGCATTATAAGTTCTCCAAATCAACTTGTCGCTAGGCCTACCTTGGGCATAACGAGGCACCCAATTTAGGACACGATTTATATTTGTGTACTATGTGTTTAAATATTGCAATATTTTTTCTCGGAATCTGTACTAACTTGTTACTTTTTTGTTGTTTTTACTTTTGTTTTTATTCCCCTCCCCAAAAGGTTAGTTCGTGCATTCTGGCATCATCATCCTACTCTATAAGATCTAAGGGCCCTCTATTTCTTGATTTTTGCCTTACTTGAGAAGTACTCCCGGAAAATTCAAAAATAAAAATAGTTTCGTGTTGGGTATGATTTTTGTGATTTTTGTGTTATTTTTATCTTTTGTGTGCACGTTTATTTATTTAAATTAAAAAATATAAAAAAAATATATATGCTAAGTTTTGCATTTTTCAGCGTTTGATATCGAAGTCATGTGATTTACATTTTTGGGTGATATGTAATCGTGTGCGTTAATTGTAGTAAAAAACAGCGGTGTTATAGGTTGGTATATATACATATGTGTGTATATATATATATATGTATGTATATATACATATATATATATATATACATACACACATGTACATAATACATCATGAAGATCCGAGTTGGGCCAATTTTAGTCTAAAAGTCAGGCCCAAGTGAATTGTTTCTGATCTGGCCCAAGTATCCGTCCAGTTTCAGCCGGTAACGTTTGATCCGGACCGTTGGATTTTATTATCCAACGGCCCAGATTAATCCGTTAATTCCAAAATTCAGCCAGCTTAGGACTTAACCAAACGGCACCGTTTGGTTTAAGTGAGAGGATCCTGATCGTTGATCAAGTTTGATCCAACGATCAGGATTTAACTACTCAAAATGTATATAAACCCATTTCCATACCCCGCCCCCCCAAGCCAGACCCCCCCTTCTCCCTTCGTCTCCCAAAGGTCCTTAGAGACCAGGCGTAACGCCGCCGTCCGCCACCTTGCGCCGCCTGCCGGAAATCGCCTCACGGCGGTTCCGGTAGGCCAATCGAACCCAAACCAACGCCAAAACCTTCCCCTTACCTTCCCCATCACGATCCCAGCTTCCATTAACCTCGAATCTTGCCGGAGCTCCTCGAATCTTCATTTGAAGATTCGAGTCAACTCGAACTTACGCCAAATCACCCCAAACTCACCCCAAACCCTCCCCGTACCTCCCTCATACCCACGCTAACCTTGGTTTGCTTCGAATCTAACCAGAAATACAAAAGCCCCAAATCCCACCTTCAAGAACCCTAGAATTCGAAAACTAGGGATTTGGTCGGAATTAAAGCAAATTGAAGATAATAGATTTTAATTGGAAGGTTTTCGTTCGAAAATATTTCAATTAAAATCTATTAACTTCAAAAGAAGGCAATTTCAAGTCTCCTCGAGCCCAAGTCCGTGCGTTTTCATTTCTCTTCTCACTGTTTAAGGTACCTTTCTGTCTATTTCCGATTTTTATCTATTAGTATAAGTGTCTATTGATTCCATTCTTTTAGTTAAGTTAGCTACTTTCTCTGTTTTCGTTTCTCCTCCTAATCAAGACCTTTTTATTTGGTCAAATCATTTTCTTTCTGATATGTTCGGCTCATTGTTGTTGTTGTGATTACATTGTGTTCAATCTAGTTAAATTCGTCGAATAGTTGACTCGGATTGTTGCCCCCTGATTCTGCCCCTAGGCATAAGTTGAATATCGATTATTCGTTGTCGATTATATAGCTCGTAATTGATTAAACGAATGTCGCCATCTAATTGCGTAGGTTTGATTATTTGAAATTCTGGATAGTTGATTAAGCTATTGAATCGAATTGGGGTGCTGTGTGATTTGAAATTGAAATAGGTTTAGGATAAATTGGTTATAGCTGAATTGGGACCATATGGTTTAGAGTTAATTCAAATAAACCTGGCCAGCATGTTGGAGGGACTGTCAGTAGGTTTGTTTATCACTGTGTGTGCAGTGTAATTGGAAAACATAAGTAACATGGGAGCTATCTGGCAGGGTAAGGGGTTTTGAATAGAAAAACAGGTTACTAGTACGCTTTTGGATTAAAAAAATGAGATTTAAACATTAAGTGATGGGCTGGGCAGAGAATATTAGGGCAAGAAGTTTATTTTACATTCTTAAGTGCTCTTAAGAGCTGGACAATCAGTACATATGTGGAGGTTAAGCAGGCTGGCCTGGCCTTTAGTTTTGGTTATAAATAGATAGACACATTTAGAGAAAAGGCGGATTATAGAGGGAGATTTGAGAGCATCCTGGAGAAGCAAAAACAGTAGCATATTCGTAAACACTTGAGAGGATATACATAGAGAGGTTGGAGAGTACACTGAGAGTGACAAAAAGTCACTGTTTCATTGGTTCTTAGTCACTGTTGGTTGAGTATTTGGCCATTGTTGTAGTGTTGGTTCTTTGTTAGTCGAGTGTTGCTGCCTGGGCTTGCTGTGTGGGGGCTGTTGGTCTCTTAGTTGTGGTTGTCTTTGCTGTTACTTCTTAGCTCTCATGCTATTGTTGTTGGTTTGCTTCACTGGTGGGATTTTGGTGCTGTGATTGCCTCTTGGCTTTTGTTTTTGTTCTATCTCCTGGTTGTTGCCTGGTGCTGTTTGTTGTTGGTGTGTCGATTGGTTGTTAATCCTGCTGTTGGGATTGTGGTTGGCCACTGGTTGCTGTTATTATCTTGGTTGTTGCTGTTGCTGTGTATATAGTGGCAGTGACTGCCACTGATTGCTGTTGATCTGCTGTCTGCTGTGTTTCACCGGCTTAACTGATCTACATTCTTTTGCTTTGACAATTTCCAGGTATTTCACTACTGCCTGAAGTTGTAGACATGAATGGAAGCAATGAAACTTAGCTTATTGTTTATCATATCCTTTTAGCCCATGTTAAAACTTAGTTAAATACATGTGTACTCATTAAGGAGAGCCCGAATATGTAATAAGCTGTATGTGTTGTAACTGTGTTAACTTCATGTTTCCCTAAGCCTGTTGTAGTAGAAATGGTCCATTGGAAACACATTATGCGATAGATAGATGAATCAGTGAAATACATATTGTTATAGGTGTCAATTTGTTCAAGTTAAAAGTGTATAATAAACATCCGGTGTAGAAATAAATAGAGGCATAATGATGGTAGTTTGGTCGAAAGTTATGAATTAGTAAGTACCACGCTCAATGTTCAAGTAGTTAATTGTAACAATAAGCGTGTAAATCCTGTTTTGTCTATAGCTTGTTAAAAAGGGGAATCAGGACGATTGATGTATCACTCCGTTGCTATTAGATTATCAGTATACTTTAGCTCGTGTATGTCTACTATGATCTAGATCCTTTACACGAAAGCCGGTTATCAATTTGATTAGATTAAAATCGGAAACATGTTCAATATTCTTTTCTTAAATAAAACAAAAGTTTTCTGTTGACTAAATTAGCTTAGCTAATTTGAATAGAAATCGAAGTTTAAGTAGTCTAAGAGCATAGTAAAGAGGAAATCGTCTTCTGGCGTTCAATTTTGAGTCGGGGCTCTATTGAATGGCCCAAATAAAAGAAAATATCAAACTAGTAGGTAATGATAAACGATTAACATTTTCTTTATTAGAGACAAACAAAAATAGAGAATCATAGTTCGCTTCGAGGTTGCCCTTTAAATAAAATGATGAGACGGGCCTCGCCGCATTACACACAGAATTGCGGGGTCCTCAATTAATTATTACAAAAACCTTAGACTTGGAAGGACCGTCTAGTGAATTTCACGGTCCTTTTCTCAAAGTAAATAGACGATAGACTCTTTAGGCACGACTTGAACTAAAAATTACTTTCCTGAATACGGGTGTGCATTTATGTGACCCAGATCTTACTCTCGGCGAAACTGAAATACATTAGAGTCGCAGGCGTACTGGTTACGGTGCGGCTCGAAATGTGTTTTCGTAACGTCGCAATTCTTCTAAAATTAAAAGCGGAGCATTAAAAGCACATAGTTAAAATATATAAAGAAATCAGATAAGAGTAAAAATTGCAGTTGAGCAACCGTGCTAAAACCACGGAATCCGGGAGTGCCTAACACCTTCTCCCGGGTTAACAGAATTCCTTATCCAGGTTTCTAGTTTCGCAGATTGTATTACGGAGTCATAAATTTCCTCGGTTCGGGATTAAACCGGTGACTTGGGACACCATTATTTTCCCAAGTGGCGACTCTGAATTAATTAAATAAATCCCGTTTCGATTGTCCTTTAATTGGAAAAACTCCCTCGTGCCCTCGCGTGCGCGTAAAAAGGAGGTGTGACAGCTCTGGCGACTCTGCTGGGGACGGACCTCGAACTTCGGTTCGGGGTCTAAGAACTCGAGCTCATTTAAATTGTTATTTTGTCTATATCTGATTTTATTACATGTTTAATTAATGTGCTACATGTCTACCGCTTTGATATTAGTTGTACTGTATATACAAACTGCTATATATTTACCGCTTTGATATTGCGTGAACTGTATATAAAACTGTGCCGAAAACCCGTCTCTTCTTATCCCCGGGGATGTGCTTACTGGTTGAGACTCCCCTTTCTGTCAGTGTCAATACCAAAGTAAGAAAAGAGGCAGGATAAGTTACAAAGCCGGACGATCCCGCGGGTCCCCGGTACGTAGCTCCCTCCTCAAATCCGAGTCGTCCGCTCGGGTACACGGTCTAGTATCATTGAAAAGCATGAGGATATTGAGCCTAGATTCAGGACGTTTATTTGCATCATCTCTGACTTAGGGGACTCAACACAGGGGTTGGGTCCGTCTAGGACAGGTAACCTGAAAGGAAAGACCATCTTGCCATATCATATTTGTTGTGAGCATTTATTTAGACTGACATGCTGACCGGGGTTCCTTTAAATACCGAAGAAAAAGAAAAACACGAAAGGAAATAGTATGGGGAAGTAAATATCTTTCAAAAAAAAAAAAAAAAAAAAAAAAAAAAAAAAAAAAAAAAAAAAAAAATATATGTTTCACCAACAAGTCCACGAATTTAGTTTGCCAATAAAAGACGGCAGAAGATTGACTTTGCCGAAAAATGGGTTTTTGACAAAATGTGTTTTTGACAGTCAATAAAGGAAAGATAGTTGTTTTGACGGACCGAACTACGCGAGTTTGATTCTCACCGAGTGTGAGATACGTAGGCAACCTCTAAACGGGTCCAACTCCCATATATTTCAAAATTAGTTTTAATGGCGGAATGCCAAGACATTTAATTTTGCCTTAACAACCACTCTTTCTTACCAGTCAAATCCTGAGGCCCGTTTCGTTTTTCAGAAAAGATAGTTTTGGGACAAATAAAAATTTCGTTTTCATCTAAGAATTACCTTAAATAAATGTGCAGAATGAGCACGAGTCAGAATACAACCGAAGCTATCATAAACAAGGTCCCCTTAAGTTTGCATAGGTGGTGGAGCGACTTGGGCGAGCAAGGACAAGATGCCGTTAAGTTGTACTTGGGAGATCTAGTAGGGCTGCTGAAAATTCCCCCGAGAGGAGACATCATACGAGCTTTGATCTCATTCTGGGATCCGGCACACAATGTGTTCCACTTTTCAGACTTTGAACTCACACCAACACTGGAAGAATTAGCCGGATATGTCGGAAGACCAAAAGTCCCGATGAGGGAACAATACCTTATTGCACCAAGGGTAGTGACGGTACATCGGTTTTTGGATACGGTAAAGATCCGCAGAACTGTACACAACCCAGACTTATCAGAAGGGTTCTGCACTTTAGCATTTCTATATGACAAATATGGTCATTATGGGGGCTTCGACAAACACAAAAGCAAAATCTGCAGCGGAGACAACCAGTTAAAATGGGAGGAGCATAGACGCATCGCCTTCATGATAGCTTTCCTAGGTTCATTGATATTTCCTAGAAAGGATGGGAACATCAACATACATGTGGCAGGGGTCGTCAGTACTTTGATGAAACAGAACAACAGTACTTTGGCTCCCATGATAATATCAGACATCTTTCGTGCACTCACCATCTGCAAAGCGGGAGGGACTTTCTTTGAAGCATGCAATGTATTGCTCCAAATGTGGATGACCGATCACTTATGCCGCCATCCGCAATTTATGAGGTATAGTTCACCAAAGAAAACTTGTATAGAAGAATTTCCTGCGAGGGTTGAGGGATATGAGTTGCCAGAGGGGATCAGCGGATGGATACGACTTTTGCGTTCGACTACAGCCAGCGGAATAGAATGGACGTTTGGTTGGCTACCCGTGGAAGAAGTCATATATGCATCGGCCGCAGAATCGTATTTATTGCTAATGGGCCTCAACAGCATCCAGCCCTACGCACCAGGTCGAGTATTGAGACAGTTGGGACGATGCCAAATAATCCCGAAAGAAGAAGACCTCAGCCCGCATGTAGTTGAAATTGGACCAGGAGGACAGTTCCCTGAAGCATTGGTCCGAAAGATTTGGAGTGAGTGTCAGACATTAAAAATAGACACTCGGGTGCGAGATCGAGCTCGGGGCGAAGTATCGTCGGAATATCCCGCATGGTATAGTAGAGATCTGGAGCATCAGAGGCCCGCAAAAAGGCCTCACCTCAGGGAGTTTGCTGGAGCGTCACGAGAACAATGGGACTGGTTGGCTAGAGAAGAAGCCTATAGAACAAAGATCAGCAGGATAGAACAACGGACCCAAGAACTCCAATTTGAAATGGATGTGCAAGCTGCCGCCAACGAAGGAGATAAAAAGAAGTTGGCACAAGAAAATGACTTCCTGAGAGCTCAAATCCAGCAAATGAAAAGGGATGCTGATAGACAGTTGAGGAGTCGGGCAGACGAAAAATTGATAAAGGGTTTGAAAAGCCAGGTTGCCGATGTCCGAAGAGAATTGGAAGAGTCTAAGGCCCAAATAGTGAGGATCCGAGCTGGCTGGAGAAAGGAGGCACATCAACATGCACTTCACCTACAACGGGTGGAAGAGGATTACACTGATATCGTCACCAGGTTTAAGGGAAGCAAATGTTGTCCTCAGAGAACGGGTTTTCAAGCAAGCCCAAGATGCCAGAGCGGACCTCGACCGTTGCCACAATCTGATGGCTCGACTGCAAGAACAAATAGACAGGCTCTTAGACCAAGTCACCAACAACGCTCGAAGATTGGGGACGAAAAACCAGCAGATAGAGCGGCTACTCGGAGAAAGGGACATGATCAAGGACCGAATTGGAGAAATCGGGCACTATGTCACCATGAAGTGCCTAGCTTGTGAACGAATGCCCCGCGCCGACCTTTTCGCTTCAATTATGGGTTATGTTCATCGGATCATGGAAGAGCTGAGGGGACTACATAAGGACCTCACACCAAGGCCCGCGGCAAGGCCGAATGATGCCCCGCGGGCCCCCAGGGATTTTAGGGCATTAGATTTTTGATTAAAAAGTGTATTTTGAAATGTTGGCATTTTTATCTTTATTTTCCCAAGTCAAGCATTTTTCTTTTGTTTTTGCTGATTATTGTAAGACGTGTTTTGTAGCTGCACGGTTTTTGATATAAAAGTTACTGAATTTTGCCACAATCTTGTTAACAGAACTACGCTCGGTCTGATTCACGCAAAAACGTGATACGTAGGCAATCCGCATAAGATTCGACCACCACTAAAAAGAAAGACAAGAATCCAAAGGCTAAATAACAATAAGGTTTGCAAAGATAGTCGAAAAAGAAAAAAAAAAAAGAAAAGAAAAGGAAAAAGAAAAAGAAAAAAGGGCCGGAATGACGCATGTTAAAGAGTACACGTAGAAAGGGTTATTTGGTTAGGTGCATTGCATCCAACGTGCTATAACATATCTGTCAAACTCGGTGAACTAACAAGTTTGTTGCGTGTTCCAGAAAGTTTAGCAGTTGGTTTGACAGAATATCCTGGCCAACCATCCCTACCGTACTAGATCCAAAGGACCAGTTACAGTAAGCATGTCGAGTTCCGGCAAGAGTCTCGAGGAAGAAAAGTCCGAGCTACAAATCATGAAGGAAGAAGTAGACCGGTTAAAACAACAGATAACAGAGATGCACCTGGCCTGGGCCAGGGAACAGTCTTCACCAAACCGCCCTACTCTCGCCTCAGCTCCGGAACATCCGCCCGTCGATCCTTCAACAAGCGCCCCGAGCTATCCATACTTCCAGGGGGAAAATCCATATGCCACCCACATTCCACCGGTCAAACCAAATCCTCCTCCAGTCACCCCTGTTTTTGTAGCACCTCCACCTGCTCCTCTGCAAAGGCCGGCCATCGAGCCATATGTTCAGATCCATGACAACTCTTACTACCCTCCAGAGCCTACTTTCAGGGCTCCTGAACCACAATCACATACACCTCACTGGGATAATCCGGCAGAACCGGAAAAACACTTCCAAAATTCGGAACACGAGGAAGTTGCCAGAAAAGTTAAAAGCCTGGAGCAGTCCTTCAGGAACATGCACGGTTTAGGCAACCAGGTCAGCGTCGCCTATAAGGATCTGTGTCCATTTCCGGACGTCCAGTTGCCAGCAGGATTTAAAATGCCCAAATTCGACCTATACGAGGGGCATGGTGACCCGGTGGCCCACTTGCGGGGGTTTTGCAGTAAAATGAGAGGGGCCGGAGGACGGGACGAGCTTCTGATAGCCTACTTCGGCCAGAGTCCGGGAGGATCGGCGTTGGAGTGGTACACTAGACAGGATCCCAGTAGATGGTTTACGTGGGATGATCTGGCTCAAGCTTTTATCGGCCAGTTCCAATACAATCTTGAGATAATCCCCGACCGCCTATCATTGCTAAAATTAGAGAAGAAGCCTGCTGAAAGCTTCAGGGAATTTGGTTTCCGATGGAGGGAACAGGCGGCCAGGGTAGATCCGCCGATGAGAGAAAGCGAGATGGTGGACTACTTCTTACAGACATTAGAGCCCACCTACTTCGGACATCTGGTAACGTCCATAGGCAAATCATTCACTGAGGTAATAAAAATGGGGGGTATGATCGAGGAGGGTTTAAAGGCCAACAAGATCATGAGTTACTCAGCACTGAAAGCCACCACGCAGGCTATCCAAAGCGGTACTGGAGGAGTACTGGGGAAAAAGAGGAGAGAGGAAGTTGCGGCCGTCGAGTCCGGGGCATGGTTCAGAAATAGAGGCCCCGCACCCCGATATAGCCCACCCCAGCCTCACCACCAAAATTACCCCCACAACCCATATAACCACCCGCAATATTACTATTCCGCACCTGATCCCCATTTTACTGTCCACCATGCGCAGTCCTATTCTGCACCTCCCGTTCATGCACCGTGGCGTGCACCAAACCCCCAGAACAATCATCCACCCCCAAGAGCTTACAGAAACCCCTCGGGCGCGAGTTTCCGTCCGAACCGGGCATTCAGGGGTGACAGGGCGCCGAGGCCAAAGACTTTCACTCCCTTAGGAGAGTCTTATACCAGTCTGTTCCACCGGTTGAAGCAAGTAGGTTTGCTAAATCCGGTTGAAGCTAAGCTGCCAAACCCTCTTCCGAAAAACCTGGACCATTCAGTAAATTGTGCCTACTGCTCGGGATGTCCGGGACATGATACAGAAAAGTGTTGGAGGCTGAAGACGGCCATCCAGGAGCTCATTGACACCCGCAGGATCGAGGTCCAGACTCCAACAGAGCCCAACATCAACCAAAACCCGCTTCCAACTCATCATGAGACTAATATGATCGAGTTGGTACGGGCGGAGGAAGGAAAGGAGAAAGCCTCTCGGACTGTAATGATGATTAAGTCTAGCGGGGCAGGAACGAGAAAAGGGCCAAGCTTTGATGAGTCGCCCAGTTGCAAGAAGGACATACCAGGAGAGTCGGAAGCAGGAAAGGAAAGTGTGAACGAAGTACCGGTGAAGCCGGCCAAGATAGTTGTACCGGGGGCAGCAATCAAGCCCATCTTGACAGTAGCAGGCGTTCGAATGGATCCTTTCATCATCCAGCCGGCAACACAGTTGCCAGTAACTGATAGCCGGGCTATCCCATGGAATTATGCTCGGATTACAACGACCTACAAAGGAAAGGAGGTGAAAGAGGAAGTTTGTGAAGCCCAAGGGTTGACCCGCTCGGGGAGATGTTTTGCCCCTGCGGAATTGAGGAAGACCACTCCGGCGGTATTGAAAAAGCCGGTCACTGATGAAGAAGCAGAAGAATTCTTGAAAAAGATGAAGCTGCATGACTACTCTGTCTTAGAGCAGGTTAAAGAAGACTCCGGCGCAAATATCATTGCTATCCTTGCTGATACATTCTGAAGAACATCGGCAAGCATTGATGAAAGTCCTGAATGAGGCACATGTACCGGATAAAATCTCAGTGAGCCATTTGGAGAAGATCGCCAATAGGATCTTCGAAGCAAATCGGATCACCTTCACCGATGACGAGTTGCCTGAGGAAGGCACTGAGCATAACAGGGCTTTATATCTTACGGTGAAGTGTGAAGAGGCGGTGGTTACCAAAGTTCTTGTCGATAATGGTTCCAGCGCTAACATTTGTCCTCTCTCTACACTGGGCAAATTAAAAGTAGACATCGGCAGGGTACGCGAGAACAGGGTATGTGTTCGAGGATTCGACGGAGGAGGTAAAGCGTCGGTTGGTGACATAGTGCTAGTCTTGACAATTGGGCCAGTGGAGTTCACCATGGAATTCCAAGTGCTGGACATGGTGGTGTCGTATAACCTCCTAATAGGGCGACCATGGATTCATGCCGCAAGAGCAGTTCCATCCAGCTTACACCAGCTCGTCAAATTTGAATGGGACCAGCAGGAGATCGTCGTCCATGGAGAGAACGATCCACAATCAGGCACCATCATTCCCTTTGTTGAAACAGAAGAAGATGTTGGGCCGTGGGTGTATCAGGTCTGCGATGTGGTGTCCGCCCGCCGAGTTCCGGAAGGGGAATGTATTCCGGCGACCGAACAATTACTACGGATGTCATGGTGGCGCATGAAATGTTGCGACATGGTTTCGTACCCGGTAAAGGGCTAGGTGCATCTCTGCAAGGAATTATACAACCGGTATCAGTGGTCGAAAACTTGGGAACCTTCGGCTTAGGATTCCAGCCGACCTCAGAGGACATCCGGCAAGCAAAGAAGAGAAAGCAGAAGACATGGGTGCTCCCAAAGCCTGTTCCACGCCTTTCCCAATCTTTTGTCAGGTCCAGAGCAAGAGGACATCCAGCGCCAAAGATTCCCGGTCCTACGGTCAGGCCAGATGAAGAGTTCTTCAGGAAGTTCGAGGACCTATTCACAGATGTATGTATGCTCGAGGACGGTGAAGGATCTAGTCACGCCGAGATACAATTTGTGGGACCAAAGGCAAAGCTGAATAACTGGAAGGCTACTCCTCTCCCTGTCCGGAAGGAGTCTTGGTAGTTTGTCTTGGATTGTTTTTCTTTCGAAATTTTGTGTTGGGGGTTTGTCCCCGGAGTAAAATCCCGTTTGTTTTGTTTATTTTTGATTTAAGTTTGCAGTTTGTTTTCCCTTTGTACAATTCCCATCAATGAAATTTGGTTCCTTCGTGTCTAATTTTGTTTATCTTTTCTTCTTTTTACTTTTCTGAACAGCCTTCTTGCAACTGATCTTAATGATATGGCGCACTTAAAGATTAATCAACCCAGTCTAGAAAGTCAATCGGGTTTGGAAATAATAACACATGAAACAAGAAGTGACGAGAGTGAGTCAGAGTACGGCGATGATGAAGCCGTGGAAGAAATCGGTGAAGAATTAAGTCACTTCGAGGAAAAGCCCAAACCGAACTTAAATGATACTGAGGCCGTTAATCTAGGGAACGCTGATGACGTCAAAGAAACCCGGATAAGCGTCCATATTGAACCCAATCTGAGAGAAGAATTGATCAAAACACTCATGGAGTTTAAAGATATTTTCGCATGGTCGTACGACGACATGCCGGGACTCAGCACTGATCTAGTGGTTCATAGATTACCCACTGATCCGGCATATCCTCCCGTCAAGCAAAGGCTGCGGAAATTCAAGACAGAGATGAGTGTAAAGATCAAGGAGGAGGTAACCAAGCAATTGCAGGCGAAAGTCATTCGTGTCACTCGATACCCTGAATGGTTGGCTAACGTAGTACGGTGCCAAAGAAAGACGGAAAGATCAGGGTATGCGTGGATTATCGCAATCTCAACAAGGCGAGTCCTAAGGATAATTTCCCACTTCCCAATATCCATATCCTGATTGATAATTGTGCCGGACGCGAAATTGGATCCTTTGTGGACTGTTATGCGGGATATCATCAGATTTTGATGGATGAAGAGGACGCAGAAAAGACGGCTTTTATCACACCGTGGGGAACTTATTGCTACCGAGTGATGCCGTTCGGTTTGAAGAATGCGGGAGCAACATATATGAGGGCGATGACTACGGTATTCCATGACATGATACACAAGGAAATTGAGGTGTACGTGGATGATGTGATCATAAAATCTAGGCGTCAGGAAGACCATGTTGCTGACCTCAGGAAGTTCTTTCAAAGACTCCGAAGGTACGACATCAAGCTTAATCCGGCCAAATGTGCATTCGGAGTTCCATCGGGAAAGCTGCTAGGATTCATCGTCAGCCGACGGGGCATTGAGTTGGACCCCTCCAAAATCAAGTCCATTCAGGAGTTAGCCCCGCCGAAGAATAAAACAGAGGTAATGAGTCTGTTGGGAAGGTTGAATTACATCAGTAGGTTTATTGCCCAGCTTACGGCAACTTGTGAACCCATATTCCGCCTATTGAAGAAAGACGCTGCGATAGAATGGACGACAGAATGTCAGGAAGCGTTTGACCGAATCAAAGGGTATCTGTCAAATCCACATGTACTAGTTCCGCCTGAACCGGGTAGACCCCTGATTCTTTATCTGACGGTTCTCGAGAATTCGTTCGGCTGCGTACTGGGGCAACATGATCTTACTGGTAGGAAGGAACGGGCCATTTACTACCTCAGTAAGAAGTTTACAGTCCACGAGGTCAAGTACACTCATCTAGAAAAGACATGTTGCGCCCTGACTTGGGTAGCCCAAAGGCTGAAACACTACTTGTCTTCTTACACCACTTACCTCATTTCGCGCCTGGATCCGTTGAAGTATATTTTCCAGAAACCTATGCCTACAGGGAGGTTAGCAAAATGGCAAATATTACTTACGGAGTTCGACATCATATACGTGACAAGGACGGCTATGAAAGCTCGAGCCCTGGCCGATCACTTGGCTGAAAATCCCGTTGATGACGAATACGAACCTTTGAGGACGTATTTTCCGGATGAGGAAGTATTGCAGGATTGAGGGGTTAGAACCAACCAAGGATCCGGGATGGAAGCTCTTCTTCGATGGAGCGGCGAACGCGAAGGGAGTCGGAGTAGGGGCGTGCTTATCTCTGAAACAGGACATCATTATCCTGTTACTACTGCTCAACTGCGTTTTCATTGTACCAATAATATGGGTGAGTACGAGGCATGTATCTTGGGGGCTGCGATTAGCGGTGGACATGGATGTACGGGACGTCTTGGTCTTGGGGGACTCGGACCTTATGGTACATCAGATTCAGGGAGAATGGGAAACCAGAGATTTAAAGCTTATCCCGTATCGTCGGTGTTTGCATGATTTGACTAAGCGTTTTCGATCGGTAGAATTCAAGCACATCCCAAGGATGCATAATGAGGTTGCCGACGCGTTGGCTACTTTAGCGTCAATGCTACATCACCGGACAAGGTTCGTGTCGATCCGTTACATATCCAGATCCGGGATCAACATGCTTATTGTAATGTGATAAAGGAAGAAGTGGATGGTGAGCCGTGGTTTCATGATGTCAAGGAATACCTCAGGTTAGGAGTATACCCAGAGCAAGCAACTGGAGACCAAAAGCGAGCTATTCGGCGGTTGGCGAACGGATTTTTCCTTAGTGGAGGGGTGTTGTACAAAAGAACCCCGGATTTGGGATTGTTGAGATGTATAGATGCAAGTCAAGCCACAACAGTGATGACAGATATACACTCGGGAGTTTGCGGACCACACATGAGCGGATACGTATTGGCAAAGAAGATTCTTCGAGCAGGATATTATTGGCTCACTATGGAGCGGGATTGTATAAGTTTCGTGCGAAGATGCCATCGGTGTCAGATACACGGAGATTTGATTCATTCTCCGCCGACTGAATTGCATACAATGTCCGCACCATGGCCGTTTGTCGCATGGGGTATGGATGTTATTGGACCTATTGAGCCTGCCGCTTCCAACGGTCATAGGTTCATTCTGGTAACGATTGATTATTTTACCAAGTGGGTAGAGGCCAAAACATTCAAATCAGTGACCAAGAAGGCGGTAGTGGACTTCGTACACTCCCACATCATCTGCAGGTTTGGAATTCCAAAGATGATCATTACGGATAACGGTGCAAATCTTAACAGTGGATTGATGAAAGAGGTATGTCAACAGTTCAAGATTACACACCGAAATTCCACGCCGTATCGCCCAAAAGCAAACGGTGCGGTCGAGGCAGCAAACAAGAACATAAAGAAGATATTGAGGAAGATGATAGAAGGGTCTAGGCAGTGGCATGAAAAGTTACCATTTGCGCTGTTGGGTTATCGCACTACCGTCCGGACTTCGGTAGGTGCAACTCCTTACTTGTTGGTATACGGGACTGAAGCGGTAATACCCGCAGAAGTTGAGATTCCATCCCTCCGAATTGTCGCTGAAGCTAAGATTGATGATGATGAGTGGGTCAAAACCCGATTAGAGCAATTGAGCTTGATCGATGAAAAGAGATTGACAGCAGTATGTCACGGCCAATTGTATCAAAAGAGAATGGCGAGAGCATATAACAAGAAGGTACGTCCCGGGAGATTTGAAGTGGGACAGCATGTGCTGAAGAGAGTTCTACCCCATCAGGCCGAAGCGAAAGGCAAGTTCGCTCCAAATTGGCAGGGACCTTTTGTGGTGACTAGAGTATTATCCAACGGCGCTCTATGTCTGACTGATGTCGAGGGAAGATGCACCGATATGGCTATCAATTCTGATGCGGTTAAGAGATATTATGTGTAATTCTTTAATGCATTTGTCAACGTTTGGTTTCGTTTGTGTGTACTTGGCATTTTTCGGAGAATGAAATGACGGAGGCAATTTTTCTACTACCCAAACACTTTAACCTTTGTTTCCCCATTTGAGCCTTAATTATTCTTTCATATACCCTCTTTCGGAATCATCGAGGAAGATGTGTAACAGAATAGAAAAGAAACAAAGAAGTAATACAAGAAAAAGTGAACTACGTTCGACCTGATTCCTCAAGAAGGATACGTAGGCGCCACACGGCTCGGTCATAATAAAATAAAAATCAAAAAAAATCCCCCAAGCAACAAAACTGGGGCAGAAGTCATTGTTTTCGTTGGAAAGATAGTGTGAATTCCGAAAGTTGTAATAAGCTAACCATTGAGGCTAAACCCCTTCCTTCAGCCTCACGCGCAGAAACCATATCAAGAACCAGAAAGACCTCTCGATCAGTATTTGAGAAATGCCAAGTCATGTGAATGAAAGCCAAGAGTGACATCCCGACCCTCGATTGAATTCAGGATGCACAAGCCGAAAAGGGATAACGTTTTAGAGGGAATCTCAGGGATACCCCGTCGCAAGGAAAGAAAGCATAAATGAGAGAGTCTTAACGGTGAAAACCCTCGCGGGCACCTTAAGGCGAAGGAAGTCGAGAGAAGTAAAATGAGAGAGTCTTGCGGTGAAAACCTTTACGGGCACCTTAAGGCGACGGGAGATAGAGAGAAATGAGAGAATCTCATTAGTGAAAACCCTTTGAAGGGCACTGTGAGGTGACAGGGCGAGATAGTTGCAAGATGTCTGCGTGAGACAAGGTTTGGACATCCGTTTACCTCTAGCAGGACGCGGTATTAGAAAGTGATTGACATGAATAGACTGGGTAGTTTAATCTCAAAGGCGCGGCATAACATTGGATCGGGCACACATTCAGATAAGTTTTCCCTGTTTTTGAGTTCAGAAAAGTTTTTTTCTCTTCTTTTGTCATTTGCGGTCGGTATTCTTTTCTTTTCTTTCATTTTTCGAAAATTGATTTTTCAAAGCTTGCTACCAAGTCTCCCAAAGCGGTATATTGAAAGTGAATAGGCACGGAACAAGGCAATGAGACAGAAGTCGTTACGATAGTGAGATTGGGATGACAGGCTGAGTGGAAGGTTCGCAAGAATTATGGAGTATGATGGACACATGTGGCATGTCCGAAAGATGATTTCACGCAACAGATCACCGGCTAAAAAGAGTCGGACCAAACCAAAGAGTGGAATAAAAGGAAAGATGAGAGGTCGTTCGTGGAAAAAGCATCTTCCCGAGCAAGCGTCAACGTCGTCCTCAAAGTTCGAGAGAGGCCAAGCAGCTGAAAGAGAATGGCCTCAACAAGAGTGGCACGACCGCTCGCGGCGTTTTGAAACTAACAATTTTTCTTTGATTTAAAGCAGGAAAAGAGGGTCCAACGGCAGAAAAGCATACCGTCCGGAAATTTATCACACTGGGGCAGAAAATTTTCTCCTGTTGCGAAAATTTTCTGGAGAGCAAGACTCAGAGGATAAGTGTAGAAAGCAACACAAGATGGGGTGATCTTTGAGCCAGGTATCATCTCCAGCGGTTATTGGAAAAAGAAAAATGGCTTCGAGATTCCCCCAGCAGTATTACATCCTATAATTTGATCAAGGAAACAAAAGCGTGAGTCCCAGAAGAGGTAGGGGAAGAAGGAAGAGAATGAGGGGTGAAGGAAACAAAGAATACTTCCTCGGCAGCATCACCCCCAGCAGGCGGGTAAACAGTTCCAAAAATATCCCCAGCAGCCAGAAGAAAAGTAATGCGACCGGGGGAAAGCAATTCCGAGACAGGATAATTCAGAAGAAAAGGTGATCCGAGAGGCAATGCGGGAAGAAGGAAATGGTACAAGAGGCAAGGAAGGTAATCAAGATAGGATGAAATCGGTGAAGTTGTAGTTGAAGTCAGGGAGCCCGCCTGGAGAATGGAGTGGCGATTTAATTTTGAAGTAGTAGTTGAAGTCGGGAAGCCCGCCCCTGGAGAATGGAGTGGCGATTTAATTTTGAAGTAGTAGTTGAAGTCGGGGAGCCCGCCCGGAGAATGGAGTGGCGATTTAATTTTGAAGTAGTAGTTGAAGTCGGGGAGCCCGCCCTGGAGAATGGAGTGGCGATTTAATTTTGAAGTAGTAGTTGAAGTCGGGAAGCCCGCCCTGGAGAATGGAGTGGCGATTTAATTTTGAAGTAGTAGTTGAAGTCGGGGAGCCCGCCTCTGGAGAATGGAGTGGCGATTTAATTTTGAAGTAGTAGTTGAAGTCGGGGAGCCCGCTGGAGAATGGAGTGGCGATTTAATTTTGAAGTAGTAGTTGAAGTCGGGAAGCCCGCCTGGAGAATGGAGTGGCGATTTAATTTTGAAGTAGTAGTTGAAGTCGGGGAGCCACTTTGGAGAATGGAGTGGCGATTTAATTTTGAAGTAGTAGTTGAAGTCGGGAAGCCCGCTGGAGAATGGAGTGGCGATTTAATTTTGAAGTAGTAGTTGAAGTCGGGAAGCCCGCTTGGAGAATGGAGTGGCGATTTAATTTTGAAGTAGTAGTTGAAGTCGGGGAGCCCGCCCTGGAGAATGGAGTGGCGATTTAATGTCGAAGTTGTAGTTGAAGTCAGGGAGCCCGCCCGGAGAATGGAGTGGCGATTTAATGTTGAAGTTGTAGTTGAAGTCGGGAAGCCCCCTGGAGAATGGAGTGGCGATTTTAATTTTGAAGTAGTAGTTGAAGTCGGGAAGCCCGGCCTGAAGAATGGAGTGGCGATTTAATTTTGAAGTTGTAGTTGAAGTCGGGAAGCCCGCCTGGAGAATGGAGTGGCGATTTAATTTTGAAGTTGTAGTTGAAGTCGGGGAGCCCGCACGGAGAATGGAGTGGCGATTTAATTTTGAAGTTGTAGTTGAAGTCGGGGAGCCCGCCCCTGGAGAATGGAGTGGCGATTTAATTTTGAAGTAGTAGTTGAAGTCGGGGAGCCCCCTGGAGAATGGAGTGGCGATCTGTTTTAATTTGTTAGAGGAAAGCGGTAGAATGCAACAGAAATCTTCGGCATGAATCCAAGTTCGTAAGAAGAGACGAAGCATCAGAAGGAACGCCAAAGTCGGACAAGATGGCAAGGAGCGCGACAAGATCAAGTTAAAAAGGATAGATAAGAACTTGTAGTACTGTAACCTAGTCTAGCTTCTTGTTTTGTTGCTTAGCGCGGTGTAACAAGGAAATCAGTTAAGCAGTGGTAACAGCAGTAACAGCGGCAATAACAGTAACAGCGAGATCGCAACGGGCAGGGTAGTCCCAGCTACCAGAACTTCCCGAACTACATTGACCTGATTCCCTTTTTGCCGGGGATATGTAGGAGACCTTTGAAGCGAGGTTCGGTCAAAACTTTTCCAAAATGCTTCATACGGAGTGCTCGAATAGGCAAAAATCGCTTATATCCGCTCATTTATCTTTGCACGAAAACTCTGCGTGTTTACGCGCAAAGAGGGGCAGCTGTGAGCACGTGATTTTTGCCTTACTTGAGAAGTACTCCCGGAAAATTCAAAAATAAAAATAGTTTCGTGTTGGGTATGATTTTTGTGATTTTTGTGTTATTTTTATCTTTTGTGTGCACGTTTATTTATTTAAATTAAAAAATATAAAAAAAAATATATATGCTAAGTTTTGCATTTTTCAGCGTTTGATATCGAAGTCATGTGATTTACATTTTTGGGTGATATGTAATCGTGTGCGTTAATTGTAGTAAAAAACAGCGGTGTTATAGGTTGGTATATATACATATGTGTATATATATATATATGTATGTATATATACATATATATATATATATACATACACACATGTACATAATACATCATGAAGATCCGAGTTGGGCCAATTTTAGTCTAAAAGTCAGGCCCAAGTGAATTGTTTCTGATCTGGCCCAAGTATCCGTCCAGTTTCAGCCGGTAACGTTTGATCCGGACCGTTGGATTTTATTATCCAACGGCCCAGATTAATCCGTTAATTCCAAAATTCAGCCAGCTTAGGACTTAACCAAACGGCACCGTTTGGTTTAAGTGAGAGGAGATCCTGATCGTTGATCAAGTTTGATCCAACGATCGGGATTTAACTACTCAAAACGTATATAAACCCATTTCCATACCCCGCCCCCCCAAGCCAGACCCCCCCTCTCCCTTCGTCTCCCAAAGGTCCTTAGAGACCAGGCGTAACGCCGCCGTCCGCCACCTTGCGCCGCTTGCCGGAAATCGCCTCACGGCGGTTCCGGTAGGCCAATCGAACCCAAACCAACGCCAAAACCTTCCCCTTACCTTCCCCATCACGATCCCAGCTTCCATTAACCTCGAATCTTGCCGGAGCTCCTCGAATCTTCATTTGAAGATTCGAGTCAACTCGAACTTACGCCAAATCACCCCAAACTCACCCCAAACCCTCCCCGTACCTCCCTCATACCCACGCTAACCTTGGTTTGCTTCGAATCTAACCAGAAATACAAAAGCCCCAAATCCCACCTTCAAGAACCCTAGAATTCGAAAACTAGGGATTTGGTCGGAATTAAAGCAAATTGAAGATAATAGATTTTAATTGGAAGGTTTTCGTTCGAAAATATTTCAATTAAAATCTATTAACTTCAAAAGAAGGCAATTTCAAGTCTCCTCGAGCCCAAGTCCGTGCGTTTTCATTTCTCTTCTCACTGTTTAAGGTACCTTTCTGTCTATTTCCGATTTTTATCTATTAGTATAAGTGTCTATTGATTCCATTCTTTTAGTTAAGTTAGCTACTTTCTCTGTTTTCGTTTCTCCTCCTAATCAAGACCTTTTTATTTGGTCAAATCATTTTCTTTCTGATATGTTCGGCTCATTGTTGTTGTTGTGATTACATTGTGTTCAATCTAGTTAAATTCGTCGAATAGTTGACTCGGATTGTTGCCCCCTGATTCTGCCCCTAGGCATAAGTTGAATATCGATTATTCGTTGTCGATTATATAGCTCGTAATTGATTAAACGAATGTCGCCATCTAATTGCGTAGGTTTGATTATTTGAAATTCTGGATAGTTGATTAAGCTATTGAATCGAATTGGGGTGCTGTGTGATTTGAAATTGAAATAGGTTTAGGATAAATTGGTTATAGCTGAATTGGGACCATATGGTTTAGAGTTAATTCAAATAAACCTGGCCAGCATGTTGGAGGGACTGTCAGTAGGTTTGTTTATCACTGTGTGTGCAGTGTAATTGGAAAACATAAGTAACATGGGAGCTATCTGGCAGGGTAAGGGGTTTTGAATAGAAAAACAGGTTACTAGTACGCTTTTGGATTAAAAAAATGAGATTTAAACATTAAGTGATGGGCTGGGCAGAGAATATTAGGGCAAGAAGTTTATTTTACATTCTTAAGTGCTCTTAAGAGCTGGACAATCAGTACATATGTGGAGGTTAAGCAGGCTGGCCTGGCCTTTAGTTTTGGTTATAAATAGATAGACACATTTAGAGAAAAGGCGGATTATAGAGGGAGATTTGAGAGCATCCTGGAGAAGCAAAAACAGTAGCATATTCGTAAACACTTGAGAGGATATACATAGAGAGGTTGGAGAGTACACTGAGAGTGACAAAAAGTCACTGTTTCATTGGTTCTTAGTCACTGTTGGTTGAGTATTTGGCCATTGTTGTAGTGTTGGTTCTTTGTTAGTCGAGTGTTGCTGCCTGGGCTTGCTGTGTGGGGGCTGTTGGTCTCTTAGTTGTGGTTGTCTTTGCTGTTACTTCTTAGCTCTCATGCTATTGTTGTTGGTTTGCTTCACTGGTGGGATTTTGGTGCTGTGATTGCCTCTTGGCTTTTGTTTTTGTTCTATCTCCTGGTTGTTGCCTGGTGCTGTTTGTTGTTGGTGTGTCGATTGGTTGTTAATCCTGCTGTTGGGATTGTGGTTGGCCACTGGTTGCTGTTATTATCTTGGTTGTTGCTGTTGCTGTGTATATAGTGGCAGTGACTGCCACTGATTGTTGTTGATCTGCTGTCTGCTGTGTTTCACCGGCTTAACTGATCTACATTCTTTTGCTTTGACAATTTCCAGGTATTTCACTACTGTCTGAAGTTGTAGACATGAATGGAAGCAATGAAACTTAGCTTATTGTTTATCATATCCTTTTAGCCCATGTTAAAACTTAGTTAAATACATGTGTACTCATTAAGGAGAGCCCGAATATGTAATAAGCTGTATGTGTTGTAACTGTGTTAACTTCATGTTTCCCTAAGCCTGTTGTAGTAGAAATGGTCCATTGGAAACACATTATGCGATAGATAGATGAATCAGTGAAATACATATTGTTATAGGTGTCAATTTGTTCAAGTTAAAAGTGTATAATAAACATCCGGTGTAGAAATAAATAGAGGCATAATGATGGTAGTTTGGTCGAAAGTTATGAATTAGTAAGTACCACGCTCAATGTTCAAGTAGTTAATTGTAACAATAAGCGTGTAAATCCTGTTTTGTCTATAGCTTGTTAAAAAGGGGAATCAGGACGATTGATGTATCACTCCGTTGCTATTAGATTATCAGTATACTTTAGCTCGTGTATGTCTACTATGATCTAGATCCTTTACACGAAAGCTGGTTATCAATTTGATTAGATTAAAATCGGAAACATGTTCAATATTCTTTTCTTAAATAAAACAAAAGTTTTCTGTTGACTAAATTAGCTTAGCTAATTTGAATAGAAATCGAAGTTTAAGTAGTCTAAGAGCATAGTAAAGAGGAAATCGTCTTCTGGCGTTCAATTTTGAGTCGGGGCTCTATTGAATGGCCCAAATAAAAGAAAATATCAAACTAGTAGGTAATGATAAACGATTAACATTTTCTTTATTAGAGACAAACAAAAATAGAGAATCATAGTTCGCTTCGAGGTTGCCCTTTAAATAAAATGATGAGACGGGCCTCGCCGCATTACACACAGAATTGCGGGGTCCTCAATTAATTATTACAAAAACCTTAGACTTGGAAGGACCGTCTAGTGAATTTCACGGTCCTTTTCTCAAAGTAAATAGACGATAGACTCTTTAGGCACGACTTGAACTAAAAATTACTTTCCTGAATACGGGTGTGCATTTATGTGACCCAGATCTTACTCTCGGCGAAACTGAAATACATTAGAGTCGCAGGCGTACTGGTTACGGTGCGGCTCGAAATGTGTTTTCGTAACGTCGCAATTCTTCTAAAATTAAAAGCGGAGCATTAAAAGCACATAGTTAAAATATATAAAGAAATCAGATAAGAGTAAAAATTGCAGTTGAGCAACCGTGCTAAAACCACGGAATCGGGAGTGCCTAACACCTTCTCCCGGGTTAACAGAATTCCTTATCCAGGTTTCTAGTTTCGCGGATTGTATTACGGAGTCATAAATTTCCTCGGTTCGGGATTAAACCGGTGACTTGGGACACCATTATTTTCCCAAGTGGCGACTCTGAATAATTAAATAAATTGATCCCGTTCCGACTGTCCTTAAAGTGGAAAAACTCCTTCACTGATTATCATTATTTCTCTTCTCGGGGTGTAGTATTAAACAGTGA
>JASVEL010012880.1:0-74023 GCA_032618575.1 Nicotiana noctiflora | reverse complement strand
CTGTATTCAGGCTAATTCCCAGACCCTAGAGGATCGTAAACGCCATCAAATGGCAGATATGGAGCATGATAGGGGCCAGAATTAGAGGGTAATATTTGCACGGTATTATGATGACTTCAGAAGCAATGTCAAGCCCCAGTCTTTGAGGAGTGTAGTTGTAAGGCCCCGTAAAATATTTGTGCATAAAAGCTAGTAGCTGTGGTGTCATGGTCCGAATAATGTGTTAGGAATGCGTAGAATTCTTCGCGGCGAGCAAGCTCGCCGCGGTTCGGACCCTTGGTAGTGATTTAAGTTTCAAAAATATAGAGAATTAATTTTTCCGAAAAGTGTCAAATATGCGGTCAAGAATGCGACCGCAAACCTGATATGCGGACCGCATTCTTGCCGCAAAACGTTCCCGAAAGTCCCCCAAAATCGTGTTGAATATGCGGTCGATATGCGATCGCATAGTGAATCTGCGGTGCACTTTGCGACCGCTGATCAAGAATGCGGACCGCATATTGGTCGCATTCTGTAACAGAACTTGAGTCATTTTTGAGGCCATTCTGCGGTCACTATGTAGACCGCATGTTGATTCTGCGGTCGCAAAGTGCACCGCAGATTTGCCCCGGCCCAGCTTTTTGTAACATTTTGACCCGATCTCTTCTTTAATATAACACCTTTCACCCTCATTTTCTCATATCATCTTACCAAAATTAGAGAGAGAAGAGAGAGGTTTTAGAGAGAGAAGTTCTTCATCTCCAAAGATTGTTCCAACCACTTAATTCCAAGGGGTCCTAGGGCAAGGATTCAACTTCCCCAATATTTTCAAGGTAAAAACCCTAACTATTTTCTTTGATTTTCAGTTTTAAATTGGGTAAGGAGAGGTTTGCATATAATAGCTTTTGGAAATAGAATTTTACACTCATGCATGATTATTGAACTTGATTTCTAGTAAAAAGAAGTGAGTAGAAGTAAGAGTCTTCAAGAACAAGGTTGGCAAGAGTAGTATATCTTGGGTAAGCATAAAGTAGGAAGGAAAATCATCACCAGGTATGTATGGCTAATTTTGATTCTTGTGAAATCGCCTATATGTGTGAAAATTGCTTGGTTAATGTTAATTTGACAAATTGTGTGAAATTCTCAAAGTTGTTGTTGAAATATGAGTGATGTGGTATAGAATATGAACCGAAAGTTAAATGAGAGTTGAATTGGGTAAAGAATTGTGAATAATGCTTATGATGGCCTATACGGCACCTTGTGGAAAACAAACGAAACGCTTGAGAATTTGTTTATTGTGGAAAGGGATGAAACACTTGAATTGTGGAAATATTGTAACATGGTTGTGATATTGATTTGAAAAATAATTGAGAACATGAAACAATGTGCAAGTTGCTTATTTGAACTTGTTGAAATTGTGTGTAGTACCTTATTTGCTGAAATTGTTGTGTTTTAAACTGTAAGGCGGGGTCGTGTTGTGCGCCGCAACGTGAGGAAATAAGGTGTGGGTTGGGGTGATAAGGGTGTCCGAGGTAATAAGGGTGGTCAGGGGCAATAAGGATGGAAAGCGATCGAAATCGCTATTGAAAATTGATATAAAAATCAATAATGTGAAATTGTGAAAGGAGACAACAGGAGAGTTTGCAACCTGTGGGGCACTGATTGCCCCTTTGTTTGACTACTTGTGATATACGTGATTGATTGGTTATTGTTAAATTGTTGATCTTAGGAAGTGATTTGTGTTGAGAATTATTTGAAATGAGGAAAAGTGTGGAAAACATGGTTAGCTGGCTTAATTAATTGTTGATGTAATTCAATGGCTTGAGTTTACTTGGGACAAAGTTTGTCCATACATACCAGTACAATTCAAGTGTACTGACGTCCCTTTTGCCGGGGACGCTACATTCGTGTTATGATTGTAGGTGGTTCAGTAGCAGGCACTTCAGTGCATCGGCAGTAGTATTCTTCACCTTCCATTGCCCGTTTTGGTGAGCCCTTTTCTTCCTCGGGGCCCTGTGTGATTCATGCCACTTTTATTAAGATTTCATTTCTGTTTTGAAAGGTATTGCCGGAGCCTTGTTACCGGCAAGTATTGTATCCCCTTTTTTTGTATCCTAGAGGCTCTGTAGACATGTAAACTGTGGGACTCCAGTCTTATGTATACATTATGTTATGTCGGGCGTTGTAAAAACTGTAAACTTGTTAATGAATCACTCGTATGGTTTTATTTGTTTAATGTGAAATCATTCATGGTTAGTAAGATATTTGGTTAATGAAAAACAATCAACACGGGGGTAACGCGTGGGAATGAAAGGCACCCAGGTCCGCTTGACTGGGGAAACCCGGTCAGGCGCCGGTCATGTTCCCGATTTGGGGCGTGACAAACTTGGTATCAGAGCCTATGGTTTTTAAAGTGTCCTAGGATGTCTCGGAGCCATGTCTAGTAGTACCCTTCTTATAGGTGTGTTGTCGACCACATCATATAAGTAGGGGGCTACACGGGCATTTAGGAATTTACCTATTTCTTTGTTAATCTATATCGTGCGGTAAAGTGTAATATGGAAATACCTGTGTCTAATTCGCGCCTTGTTCCCAAATTTTCAGAATATGGCGCCTAAGAAGAAGGCTAGACTCGGCCTTAGGGCCAATGCCGGCCCAAGTGCAGTTGTTAATCATGTACCCGATGCTGTGGGAGAGAATGACCCACCAGTCCCGAATTTGCCTGACCCATCTGTTCAAAACCCAAGTGTCCCTATTCCAGCTGCGGCAGAGGATGCCACCATTCCTCCTGCCGGTGTTCCTGACTCAGATACAGTTCCCGCTTCGGGCTCTGGTATCTCTAATGAAGATCTTAGGGGAGCCATTCATATGTTAACACGGTTAGTGGCCGCCCAGGCCCAGAGATCCCATGATGCCCCTGCATCCTCCAGCGGACAGGGAGATTCCTTTGGCTCCAGAGTCCACCAGTTCTTGCGATTGGCCCCTCCAGAATTTTCGGGTACCGATCCAGAGGCTGACCCACAGGAATTCCTTGATGAGATATACAAGACCCTCAGAGTGATGAAGGCTACAGATATAGAGGGGGTAGAGTTGGCCTCTTACAGGCTGAAGGGAGCGGCACGTTCATGGTTCGAAATGTGGGAGGATTCCCGTGAGGAAGGGAGCCCTCCGGCCGGATGGGATGAGTTCGTGGATGCATTTATGGACCACTTCTTACCTGCTGAGGCAATGGCAGCCCCGTGCCACTGAGTTCGAGGTTCTCAAACAGGGCAGTATGAGTGTTTGGGAGTATCACATGGAGTTCGTAAGGTTGTCCAAGTACGCTCCTCATTTAGTGTCGACCATGGATGCCCGGGTTCGACGGTTTGTTCAGGGCCTTAGCCCTTTGGTGGTGAATGAGGCCGCCACAGCAGCTTTGCACTCAGACATGAACTATGGGAGGATTGTGGGGTTTTCTCAGGCCACAGAGGCCGGGAAATTGAAGATTCGTGCAGAAAGAGAAAGTAGCAGCAGGGCCCGGTCAATGGGTCGTTCAGGGAGATCACTTCCAGGGAGGGGGTCATCAGGGCCATCCCAGTCATATGCTCAGTCCTCCGCGAGTGCACCGCCATCCGTGCACAGTCATCAGCAGGGCAGTTACTCGAGACCTGGTTCAGACAGCAGGAGGTCTCGTCAGTCTGGTCGTCCTGGGGTGAGATCCCAGCAGCAGGGGAGACCTACATGCCCCAAGTGTGGGAGATTTCATACGGAGACTTGCTACCTTAACCTTCCAGTGTGCTTCGGGTGTGGGGTAAGAGGTCACATTCAACGAGACTGTCGTGCACCCCGTCAGGGTATAGGTAGGGGATCTGCTCAGTCATCCGGTTCTTCAGCTGCTACATCATCAGCGCGTACTCCAGCATCAGCAGGGCGTGGTGCAGCTAGGGGTGGAGCTCGGGGTAGGGGTGGACCTAGCCGATTCTATGCATTGAGTGGCCGCCAAAATGCCGAGGCTTCTCCAGATGTTGTTACAGGTATCATGTCTGTTCAGACTATTGGTTGCTATGCCCTTATTGATCAAGGGTCCTCCTTGTCTTATGTTACTCCATTCATTGCTTCATGTTTTGGGATAGAACCCAAACAGCTCCATGAGCCGTTCTCTGTGTCGACTCCAATCGGTGATTCTATTACAGCCTCACGAGTCTATAGGAATTGTGTTGTTACGGTGGGTGGTCGTGATACCACAGCCGATCTTATTGAGCTTGGGATGGTAGATTTTGATGTAATTATGGGGATGGATTGGCTCTATTCGTGCTTTGCCAAACTTGATTGTCGAACGAGAGTTATGAGGCTCGAGTTCCCTAACGAGCCAGTTATTGAATGGAGAGGAAATGGTGTAGTGCCAAGGGGTAGGTTTATTTCCTACCTTAAGGCTTCGAAGATGATTAAGAAAGGGTGTATCTATCACCTGGATTCGGGTAACGGACACCACCTCGGATGTGCCTACCCTCGAGTCCGTGCCAATTGTGAATGAATTTCCTGAAGTGTTTCCAGATGAGCTTCCAGGCATCCCGCCGGATAGGGAGATTGATTTCGGGATCGATGTAATGCCGGATACTCAGCCAATATCCATTCCACCATACAGAATGGCGCCAGCAGAGTTAAGGGAGTTAAAGGAGCAGCTGAGGGATTTATTAGAGAAAGGGTTCATACGACCGAGTGTGTCACCGTGGGGTGCTCCGGTTCTCTTTGTCAGAAAGAAGGATGGGTCACTTTGAATGTGTATTGATTATCGGCAGCTCAACAAAGTCACCATCAAGAATAAATATCCTTTGCCTCGAGTGGATGATCTGTTTGACCAATTGTAGGGAGCGAAGTTCTTCTCAAAGATTGATTTACGGTCCGGGTACCACCAGTTGAAAATCAGGGAGCAGGATATTCCTAAGACCACCTTCAGAACTCGTTATGGTCAATTCGAGTTTTTGGTCATGTCTTTTGGGCTAACTAATGCCCCAGCAGCTTTCATGGACCTTACGAATCGGGTTTTCAAGCCATTCCTAGATTCCTTTGTAATTGTATTCATTGACGACATCCTCATCTACTCTCGGAGCAGGGAAGATCATGCCATTCACCTCAGAGCAGCATTGCAGACCCTTCATCAGCATCAATTGTATGCCAAGTTCTCAAAATGTGAGTTTTGGTTGGAGTCCGTAGCCTTTCTAGGGCATGTTATTTCCAGTGAGGGAATTCGGGTGGATCCTCAAAAGATTGCGGCAGTGAAAGATTGGCCTAGACCCACGACCCCGACAGAGATACGTAGCTTCTTGGGTTTGGCAGGGTACTATCGGCGGTTTGTAGAGGGATTCTCAACCCTCGCTTCGCCATTGACAAAACTGACGCAGAAGGCGGTGAAGTTCCAGTGGTCCGAAGCATGTGAGAAACATTTCCAGGAATTGAAGTCAAGATTGACTTCGGCACCAGTATTGGCCTTGCCAGAAGGCACAGAGGGATTTGTAGTTTATTGTGATGCCTCCAGAGTCGGTTTGGGATGTGTATTGATGCAACACGGAAAAGTTATATCTTATGCTTCCAGGCAACTCAAGAATCACGAGAAGAATTATCCGACGCATGATTTGGAGCTTGCAGCTGTTGTGTTTGCTTTGAAAATATGGCGGCACTATCTTTATGGAGTTCATGTAGATGTGTTTTCGGACCACAAGAGCCTCCAGTATTTGTTCAAGCAGAAGGAGCTAAATCTGAGACAGCGACGGTGGTTAGAATTGCTCAAGGACTATGATATGAACATATTGTACCATCCGGGAAAGGCAAATGTGGTAGCCGACGCTCTTAGTCGAAAATCCATGGGTAGTTTGGCTCATTTGGGTGTGGATCAGAGACCCCTGGCTCGAGAGGTTTGCCAATTAGCCAGTTTGGGGGTTCGTATCTCGGCGTCAGCCGAGGGGGATATCTTGGTGCATAATGGAGCAGAATCATCATTGGTCGCGGAAATCAAGGAAAAACGGTTCATGGATCCAGCATTGGTTCGGGTAAAGGAAGCAGTCATGAATAACAAGACCTCAACATTTGTACTCAGCAGCGAAGATGGTGTATTGCGGTGTCAAGATAGGCTATGTGTTCCGGATGTGGACGAGCTTCGGGAAAGGGTAATGGCAGAGGCTCATATTTCCAGGTATTCGGTACACCCAGGTTCCACGAAAATGTATCATGACCTTAAGGAGATTTATTGGTGGAACGGTATGAAAAGGGATGTAGCAAGCTTTGTAGCTAAATGTCCGAACTGTCAACAAGTGAAGGCCGAGCATCAACGGCCCGGTGGATTAACTCATCTTATAGAATTACCAAGGTGGAAATGGGAGATGATCAATATGGATTTCGTGGTAGGGTTACCTCGCACTCGGCGTAAGTTTGACTCAATATGGGTGATAGTGGATCGACTCACCAAATCAGCTCACTTCCTGCCTGTCAAGTCCACTGATACTGCGGAGCAATATGCAAGATTGTACATCAAGGAGATAGTAAGACTTCATGGCACTCCACTTTCTATTATCTCGGATCGCGGGGCTCGGTTCACAGCTAACTTTTGGAAGAAGTTTCAGCAAGGTTTGGGAACTCAGGTGAATCTCAGCACAGCTTTCCATCCGCAGACCGACGGCAAGGCCGAGCGGACCATTCGGACGCTTGAAGATATGTTACGGGCTTGTGTCTTAGATTTTAAAGGTAATTGGGATGAACACTTGCCACTGATAGAATTTGCTTACAATAATAGCTATCATGCTAGCATTCGGATGGCCCCATTTGAGGCATTGTACGGGAGAAGATGTAGGTCGCCAATCGGGTGGTTTGAGGTAGGTGAAGCGGAATTGCTAGGGCCAGATATGGTGTACAAAGCTATGGAAAAGGTCAAGGTTATCCAGGAGAGAATGAAAATAGCACAGAGCCGTCAAAAGTCCTATGCAGACGTTCGTCGAAGAGATTTGGAGTTTCAAGTTGATGATTGGGTGTTCTTGAGGGTATCTCCTATGAAGGGAGTCATGCGATTCGGAAAGAAAGGAAAATTGAGTCCTAGGTATGTCGGGCCATATCGGATCGTTCAAAGGATTGGTCAAGTTGCTTATAGGCTAGAGTTGCCTCCTGAGATGTCATCGGTGCATCCGGTATTCCATGTGTCCATGTTGAAGAAAGTGATTGGAGATCCATCCACCATCATGCCAGTCGAAGCTATAGAGGTTAATGAAGATTTGTCATATGAAGAAGTTCCAGTTGCCATTCTTGATAGGCAAGTCCGTAAGTTAAGAAATAAGGAAGTTGCCTCTGTTAAAGTATTGTGGCGAAGTCAACAAGTTGAGGAGGCCACATGGGAAGCAGAAAAAGAGATGAAAGAAAAGTACCCCCATTTGTTTGATCAAGCCTAGAAGAAATTAGGTTACCCTTCTACTCCTAGTAATTGTCATTTTGTCCAAGTCGTTTCTCTCTTAGTGTTAGTAAAGTCTCCTTCATTTTGTAATGAATTTAATGTGTTGTCACATTGGGTCACTTGAACCTTTCTTGATAAATGGAATCCTTATAAATATTCGCGTGTTAAATAAACAACTAATAGTAAGTGTAGATTGGTAATGGTTTGTTAAGTGTACATGGTGTGTTAAAATGGTTAAATAAGGTAAGAATTCATTGAAGTGACTAGTTTATGTGCATTCGTTGAGGTAAGAAAGTGTATACCAGTTGTGAAAAGTGTTGTATTTGTGTATTGTTGTTTGATAATGTGTTTCGGGGGCCCTCTGACAGGTGGATATGTCCATAATACAAAGGAAACTCCGGCGAAATTTTTCTAAAATATAAGAGTTAGTCAAAATTTTGATGGTTGCATATCATGTCTTTCAAAACCAACTCATTTATTTCAAAATCCTCATTCGAGGACGAATGATCTTAAGGGGGAGGATGTAAGGCCCCGTAAAATATTTTTGCATAAAAGCTAGTAGCTGTGGTGTCATGGTCCGAATAATGTGTTAGGAATGCGTAGAATAGGTAGGTGCATCTCCCCCACCACAGTAGGTTGTCTAGTTCAGCGGTGATTGAGGAGATCCCTTCTCCGTACTTGCCATGGTCTTTGTATGCATTTTTGTTATAGACATTATGGGTATCTCGGGACCCTGTTCCAGCTACGTTGCAGCACTAATGTTCCTTTAGAGGCTCATAGAGAAGTGTCGACTTAATTATAGTTTGGTATGGGCTGGTTTTTGTTGTATAGTCTTTCATGGTAGAATGGTAGCTTGTACCATATATATATAGTTTCTTGATTGTCTGGTCATCCCATCTTATGTAGCTTCATGCCATCATATTTATTGTTGGTTGTCTATGATCCATGCCTTCCATTTATATTGATCTCGTCAGCCCTAAAAGATAATAAAAATGGTTAGATAAAATGTACGTTATTGCTCGACAAGTATGGTCGGGTGCTAGTCATGGCCCTCCAGTTTGGTTGATGACAAACTTGGTATCAGAGTAGGTCTGGCCTTGGATTGTCTGTGGGCCGTGTTTAGTAAAGTATTGATTAAGGATGTGTATTGCGCCACATTTATAATTAGGAGCCTACAAGACATTTAGGATTGTTACCTTTTCCTGCATCTAGATTGTTCCTAGAGTAGAGTCGTAAGTGTTCGTCTCTAATTTCACCTTGTTTTCTTTCAGAATATCCTTCCACTAGGAAGCAAAAAATTAGTAGACGGCTTGATACAGCTGCGGGAGAGGGTACCAGTTACGTGTCCCGAGCTAGAGCAGGCCAAAGTGAGGCTCAAAGTGAGATGTCGTCTCATACCTCATCTACTCTGTCTCCTCCAATGTATATTAGGAGGCACCCAACACCTCCAGTTCCTCCATCTGGCACTACAGACTAGGATATGTAGAGTGCTTTTCAGTTATTAACTATCTTGGTAGCTGCTCAGGCTCAGAGGCAGAATACACGTGGCGTTGATAAACTAGTTAGTACGAGAGTTCGTGATTTTATAGATTTAGACCCTCTAGTGTTTACTGGATCAGACCCCAAGGAGGACACCTAGATTTTTATTGACAAGGTTCATTATACATTGCGGGTTATGCATGTTAGTGATACAGAGGCAGTAAAGTTTGCTTCTTATCGGCTACGGGATTTAGTGTTTCTCTGGTATGATAGTTGGGAGAGATCCAGGGTTTCGTACGTTCCTCCAGCTGTGTGGAAGGAATTTTCTGAGGCATTTATTCGTCACTACTAGCTAGTTGAGATACGACGAGCTGGAGCTGATAATTGTTTGAACCTTAGACAAGGTATATGAGTGTGCGAGAGTACAATATGCAGTTTGATTTTTTAGCAACGTATGCTCCACATATGCTGGCCGAGATGAGTTATAGGGTGCATTTATTCGTGAACAGTTTGGGTCCATATATGATAAATGAGTACATTATAACCTCCTTGGTGGAGGGCATGGATATTTTCTGTATTCAGGCTAATGCCCAGACCCTAGAGGATCGTAAACGCCATCAAATGGAAGATATGGAGCATGATAGGGGCCAGAATTAGAGGGTAATATTTGCACGGTATTATGATGACTTCAGAAGCAATGTCAAGCCCCAGTCTTTGAGGAGTGTAGTTGTAAGGCCCCGTAAAATATTTGTGCATAAAAGCTAGTAGCTGTGGTGTCATGGTCCGAATAATGTGTTAGGACTCGCCGCGGTTCGGACCCTTGGTAGTGATTTAAGTTTAAAAAATGTAGAGAATTAATTTTTCCGAAAAGTGTCAAATATGAGGTCAAGAATGCGACCGCAAACCTGACATGCGGACCGCATTCTTGCCTCAAAACGTTCCAGAAAGTCCCCCAAAATCGTGTTGAATATGCGGTCGATATGCGATCGCATAGTGAATCTGCGGTGCACTTTGCGACCGCAAATCAAGAATGCGGACCGCATATTGGTCGCATTCTGTAACAAAACCTGAGTCATTTTTGAGGCCATTCTGCGGTCACTATGCGGACCGCATGTTGATTCTGCGGTCGCAAAGTGCACCGCAGATTTGCCCCCGGCCCAGATTTTTGTAACATTTTGACCCGATCTCTTCTTTAATATAACACCTTTCACCCTCATTTTCTCATATCATCTTACCAAAATTAGAGAGAGAAGAGAGAGGTTTTAGAGAGAGAAGTTCTTCATCTTCAAAGATTGTTCCAACCACTTAATTCCAAGGGGTCCTAGGGCAAGGATTCAACTTCCCCAATATTTTCAAGGTAAAAACCCTAACTATTTTCTTTGATTTTCAGTTTTAAATTGGGTAAGGAGAGGTTTGCATATAATATCTTTTGGAAATAGAATTTTACACTCATGCATGATTATTGAACTTGATTTCTAGTAAAAAGAAGTGAGTAGAAGTAAGAGTCTTCAAGAACAAGGTTGGCAAGAGTAGGATATCTTGGGTAAGCATAAAGTAGGAAGGAAAATCATCACCAGGTATGTATGGCTAATTTTGATTCTTGTGAAATCGCCTATATGTGTGAAAATTGCTTGGTTAATGTTAATTTGACAAATTGTGTGAAATTCTCAAAGTTGTTGTTGAAATATGAGTGATGTGGTATAGAATATGAACCGCAAGTTAAATGAGAGTTGAATTGGGTAAAGAATTGTGAATAATGCTTATGATGGCCTATACGGCACCTTGTGGAAAACAAACGAAACGCTTGAGAATTTGTTTATTGTGGAAAGGGATGAAACACCTGAATTGTAGAAATATTGTAACATGGTTGTGATATTGATTTGAAAAATAATTGAGAACATGAAACAATGTGCAAGTTGCTTATTTGAACTTGTTGAAATTGTGTGTAGTACCTTATTTGCTGTTTGAAATTGTTGTGTTTTAAAATTTAAGGCGGGGTCGTGTTGCGCGCCGCAACATGAAGAAATAAGGTGTGGGTTGGGGTGATAAGGGTGGCCGAGGTAATAAGGGTGGTCAGGGGCAATAAGGATGGAAAGCGATCGAAATCGCTATTGAAAATTGATATAAAAATCAATAATGTGAAATTGTGAAAGGAGACAACAGGAGAGTTTGCAACCTGTGGGGCACTGATTGCCCCTTTGTTTGACTACTTGTGATATACGTGATTGATTGGTTATTGTTAAATTGTTGATCTTAGGAAGTGATTTGTGTTGAGAATTATTTGAAATGAGGAAAAATGTGGAAAACATGGTTAGCTGGCTTAATTAATTGTTGATGTAATTCAATGGCTTGAGTTTACTTGGGACAAAGTTTGTCCATACATGCCTGTACAATTCAAGTGTACTGACGTCCCTTTTGCCGGGGACGCTACATTCGTGTTATGATTGTAGGTGGTTCTGTAGCAGGCACTTCAGCGCATCGGCAGTAGTATTCTTCACCTTCCACTGCCCGTTTTGGTGAGCCCCTTTTTTTCCTTGGGGCCCTCTGTGGTTCATGCCACTTTTGTTTAGATTTCATTTTGGTTTTGTAAGGTATAGCCGGAGCCTTGTTACCGGCAAGTATTGTATCCCCTTTTTTTGTATCCTAGAGGCTCTGTAGACATGTAAACTGTGGGACTCCAGTCTTATGTATACATTATGTTATGTCGGGCGTTGTAAAAACTGTAAACTTGTTAATGAATCACTCGTATGGTTTTATTTGTTTAATGTGAAATCATTCATGGTTAGTAAGATATTTGGTTAATGAAAAACAATCAACACGGGGGTAACGTGTGGGAATGAAAGGCACCCAGGTCCGCTTGACTGGGGAAACCCGGTCAGGCGCCGGTCATGTTCCCGATTTGGGGCGTGACAGTAGTGCCATCTTTAGCTAGTGCTCCTCCATAGTTTCAGAGGCCTCGATACGACCGATTTACCTATTTTTCTCCAGGTCAGTGTTCGTGGGCATCAGGCTTGCAACATCACAGGGATACAAGTCAGACGAGATCCACAACACCATATTATGATTAGTGCAGCCAGACCCACTTTGGACTATGTCATCGAGGGTCTGATGCATGTCATTCTTGCAGACAGCTTGGGCATATGATGCGGGATTGTCCTAACAGGGGAGGTGATGGTATGGCTCAGCCGACCAGATCTGTGTTTGGTTCTTCCTCATCAATTCGACCTCCAACACAAGTTTTTCAGCAGTCGACAGGTCATCGTAGAGGTAGAGGTGTGGTGCCAAGTTTGAGTGGTGGTCAAAATTGAATCTATGCTTCAATAGGTCGACATGATCTTGAGTCATCTCCAGATATTGTTACTGGTATATTGTCTATGTTTTCTTATGATGAATACGCGCTGATTGATCCAAGATCTACATTATAATATGTTACACCCTTTGTGGCTAATAAGTTTGGCATTTATCCTGAATTGATAAGTAAACCCCTTGTGATATCTACTCCGATAGGAGATTATGTGATTGCTATAGAGGTTGCACTGTGATGATTTGTAACCGTCAAACCTCGGCAAATTTGTTTGAGTTCGAAATGGTTGATTTTGATGTAATAATGGAAATGGACTGGTTGGCTCATGCTATGCAAATGTTGACTTTCGTAAGAAGATGTTTAGGTTTCAATTTCCTTGTGAACCCGTCATTGAATGGAAGGGGGACATTGCTACACCAAAAGGAAGGTTTATTTCCTATCTTAAGGCAAGGGAAATGTTCTCAAAATGTTACATTTATCATCTCGTCTGCGCTAGGGATGCGGAGGGAAGACGTCTACTCTACAATCAATCCCACTAGTCAATGAATTTTCAGATGTTTTCCCAGATAAACACCCAGGCCTTCCTCCAGAAAGGGAGATTGTGTTTAGTATTGTTATGATGTCTGACACTCAAATAATCTCTATCCCTCCATACAGAATGGCCCCAGCAGAGTTGTGAGAGTTGAAGGCGCAGTTAAAGGACTTGCTGGATAAGGGCTTAATTAGGCCTAGCATTTCATCTTGGGGTGCGCCAGTCCTATTCGTGTGGAAGAAAGATGGGTCTTTACAAATATGTATAGACTATCGGCAGTTGAATAAGTTTACTATAAAGAACAAGTATCCACATCCAAGAATTGACGACCTGTTTGACCAACTCCAGGGTGCCAAGTATTTCTCTATGATGTACTTACGATCAGCGTATCATCAGGTGAGGGTTAAGGAGAAGGATATTCCAAAGATGGTGTTACAGACAAGATATGGGTACTTTGAGTTCTTGGTAATGTCGTTTGGGATAAAAAATGCTCCAACTGCTTTTATGGATCTCATGAATACTGTATTCAGGCTCTATTTCAAAGTGCTCATGATTGTATTCATTGATGACATTCTGGTGTATTCTCGTTCGGAGGTGGAACATGCACGCCACTTGCAAATTATATTACAGATGCTTCAGGATCGTAAGTTATATGCTAAGCTCTCCAAATATGAATTATGGCGGAACTCAGTAGCATTCTTTGGCCATGTGATATCTGACGAATGTATTAGTGTTGACACTCAGAATATTAATGCAATAAAGAATTGGCCGAGACCTATAACACCATCAGAAGTCCGTAGCTTCTTAGGGCTAGCAGGATATTATTGGCAGTTTGTACAAGGGTTTTCCTTTATATCAGCACCATGACTAAGTTAACACAGAAAGCTACCAAATTCCAGTAGTCTGACTCTTGTGAACGTAGTTTTCTTGAGCTGAAGAATCGATTCACATCTGCACTAGAGCTCACTCTCCCTGAAGGAATAGAAGTATTGTTGTATATTGTGATGCCTCAGGTATAGGTTTGGGGTGCGTATGGATGCAGTATGGAAATGTGATTGATTACGTGTCAAGACAATTGAAGAAGCATGAAAAGAATTACCTGACCCATGATTTGGAATTGGCTGAAGTAATATATGCTTTGAAGATATGGCGGCACTACTTATACGATGTCCATACTGACATTTACACAAATCACAAGAGTTTAGGATACACATTCAAGTAGAAAGAGTGAATTTGAGCCTGCGTAGGTGGCTTGAATTACTGAAAGACTAAGACGTCGAGATATTGTATCATCCCGTTAAAGCCAATGTTGTGGCAGACGCTCTTAACCGTAAGTCAATGGGAAGCTTAGCACATATTGAGGCAGGTAGATGGGGGTTGACTAAAAAACTTTATCAACTAGCCAATATGAGAATCAAACTATTAGACTCTAATGATAGAGGTGTTATTATACATAATACATCACAATCATCTTTGGTAGCTGAGGTAAAAGTACAACAATTTAAGGATCCTATCTTAGTACGATTGAGAAAGAGCATTTAGTAGTGTAAAATTACAGCTTTTGAGATCGGAGGTGATGGGGCCCTGAGACACCAGGGCCAATTATGTGTGCCTAATGTGGTAGGGATGCGAGAAAAGATTATGAATAAGATTTATCAATCCCAATATTCAATCAATCCCGGCTCGACAAAGATGTATCATGATGTCAATGAGCAGTATTGCTGGGATAACATGAAAAAGTCAATTGTAGAATTTGTAGCTCAGTTTCCCAATTGTCAACTAGTAAAGACAGAAACCCGGTGGATTACTTCAGAATATAGAGATTCCGACCTAGAAATGGGAGGTGATTAATATGGATTTCGTTATTGGATTACCTCGCTCTCATCATAAGTTTGACTCTATCTGGGTGATAGTTGATCGACTAAAAAAATGTGCTCATTTTCTACTCATTAAGGCACCTTACACGACTGAAGATTATGAGAAACTGTATATCAAGGCGATTGTTATGCTTCATGCTATGCCAATATCTATTATATCACACCGAGGAGCTGAATTTATGACTATCTTTTGGAGGTCTTTTCAGAAGGGTTTTAGCTCACACGTGAATCTTAGTACGTCATTTCATCCGCAGACTGACAGACATGCTAAAGATACCATTCACACACTGGAAGATATGGTACGAGCATGTGTTCTAGATTTTAATGGAAATTGGGATGACCATCATCCACTCATAGAACTTGCCTACAATAATATCTACCATTCCAGTATTAAAATGGCCCCTTGTGAGGCACTATGTGGGGGGAAATGTAGATCACCAGTTCCATGGTTCAAAGTCGGTGAAACCAAATTATATGGGTCAGATTTTATTCACCAAGCCATTGAGAAGGTGAAAGTGATACAGGAACGATTGAGGACAGTACAAAGCAGGCAAAAGTCTTATTCCGATATCCGACGACGTGATCTGGAATTTGAGGTTGGTGATTGGCTTTTCCCGAGGATCTAACCAATGAAAGGTGTTTTACATTATGGGAAGAAAGGTATGCTTAGTCCAAGGTATATCAGTCCATATAAAATTCTTCAACGAATTAGACAAGTTGCTTATGAGTTAGAATTGCCATCCGAATTGGAATTTGTCCACCTAGTATTCCATGTATCTATGTTGAGAAAATGTTTTGGAGACTCTTCTCCAGTTCTGCCTACAAACAATGTACAAGTTATAGAGGATCTATCATATGAAGAAGTGCCAGTGGCTATATTAGATCGACAAGTCCGCTAGATGAGAACAAAAGATGTAGCTTCTGCCAAAGTGTTGTGGAGAAACAAGAATATTAAAGAAATGGCATGGGAAGCAGAAGAAGAGAAGAAGTCTAAATAACCTTACCTATTCCAAAATGATGATAGCAAGAATGCTGGTGGAACGCATGATACATAGGAAAGGTGAAACAACTTTATGAGGTAAGAAATAACTTGAGAACACTCTTCCTTAATACAAAATGGTGATATTCAAATAATGTACATGTCCATGATGCTTTGTTTAGCCTTATGAGGCCATATGTTGGGCTTAACTGCTTTCAAATCTTACTAGTGACCATTTTATAGGGGAAAATAGACCGAAAATTTTCATTGGAATTGATTCACGTCCAAGCAACGGTCGTAGTCAATATAACTTGGTTTAATAAGTCCAAGATCGATCCCACGGAGAATTAACCTACCAATTGCAACTTTCACAACCCCAAAAGTACTTCCGAATCAAGTTCCCAAACTTTGAATATATATTTGTGTGTTTTCCAACAACTACTTTGCAAGAATTAAAGAATGCTTTAAACGAAAGAATTGAATATTGAATAAAATAATATAGAGAAAGACTAAGGTATTGATTTCCCTATTGATGGAATCCCTTATCGTTATGCTCATACAAATTGTTAATATATTCTATCAATCATGAACGCTATGTGTATCGTAACCCTCTCCCGAGCAATTACAATAATTTACTAGTGCACTCTCCCGAGCTACCCTAGCTAGCTTTAATTTGAATAGTTCACTTTAGATTGCACCCAAGACTTCGTTATTCCTAACCCCGTCTTTACGCCTAAAATTATAGATTCCTCTAATAACCTAGGTGTGGGGTTGTTCAACAATAAACCTAAATATGCACTCTTTTCCAAGTTATGCACACTAAATAGGCACAGCCTAATTAGGGATCCTACCAATTAACTACAATAAGAATGAAGTTGAACAAATAGAAATCTAATTCACAATTTGTAATCACATAAACGATAAGTTCATCAATCAATAGGTTCCATCAAAACCTTAGAAAAGAATTTAGCTACTCATGCTTGAAGAAACAAAAAGAATAATAATTGAAATCATAAAGAATTGCTTGATATAAAAATAAAGAAAGAGTTTGAGAGGAATCTCTCCTACTAAAACCTTGCAAAAGTATTGAAGAAATAAAGTACATGCCTCTATGGGGCAAACTAGGAGTTTATATAGAGGTTTTAGGGCTAAAAAACCAAATTAGAGTCCAACTAGGATTACTGCCGCTGGGACCTCCGCGGTTCGTTCGCGGCCACGAGCGGACCGCGAACAGTCAAACTTCAGAGGGCTTTGTTTTTCGCGGTTCATCCGCGACCGCGAGTGGACCGCGGATGAACAGTGCTTCTGTTTCTTTACTGCTTCGTCCAGCCCTCTTCACTTTAGCTCTTCTCTTGGCCTTTGCATCAACTTATGGCTTCAAAATGGCTTTTTAAGGCATCCAATGCATCACATGTACCTGTAAAACACAATCAAACACTAATCAAAGCATTTTGTCCACTTAACAACATTATTCTCATAATAAAGTGTGATTATTTAGGGTATAATTATAGTCAAATTCACCTATTATCAATACCCCACACTTAAACCTTTGCTCGTTCTCGAGCAACCTTTAATCACACCTTAGGCCAATTAAAAAAAAATTTTGTCTCCCCCAAAATATGTCACAAAAGCTATTATACATGAACAACCTAAGATATGCATAATCTTTACTTAACTGTAAATTTTCATGCCCGCACATTATTACTTACTCTACTTATTACCAAAATCTTGCAAATTTACCTTCTTCCTCTTGAATTACATGCCCTCACAAAAGTTATTGAGAGAAGTTCCCACACATTAACAATTCAAATACATGGAACTTATAGATATCGGAAAAATTCACTCACTCTCAACAAAGAACATTTATATGAATACAGACACACCATAGGCTTGCCCCTAGTGTAATACTCCACTAATCGAGTTATTCAATCATAGATCAAGAGGTCTTTAAGGGTTGTAATGTAGGCTATGGGACGGGTAGGATACTTTTGGGTATAGTGACTAGCCTCCCTAAGCACTTTTCTTTTCTCTTTCACCACTTTCCCTTTTAGTTTTCTTCCTTATGTCTCCCGAAAACATTTATTCACCTTTATTTTCTTTTAATCCCCATTTTTCTTTTGTTGGTGTAACTGGCCTTTGTAATTTTTATATATACATTGATATAGCTCTTTTTCTCATTGCTTTGCAACACATTTATATTATTTTGGCCAGCTTACTATTTTCTACCATTCATTCTTGATTTTCCCTTTTCAATTTCCCTTCACCCCACACTTAAACTTTTGCATATTCATTACAATACAAGTGCTTCTAGGAGGTAAAGTAGAACAAATATAATAATTTGAAGAACATTCAAGGGTTATCAAAGAAATAGGCTTTAAGCTCAAAGGGGTTAACTAAGATATAATGTACGGGTGAATTCATGTCTATTGATATATGGGGTTACACAAAGAAATGCCTCTATCCTTTCTACAACCAAACAACTTCTATTTCGCTTTGCAAACACACAGGGCAAGTTCTAGGAATCATGTACAACATACAATGTAAGTAAAAACCTCACACACACATGGCATGCAACTCATTTGGAATCCGGTTTATCTACAAAATCCTATCAATGTTCAAGCAAGCATTATTGTGCAATTTAAGGCATATTGAGATTCTACAATCAAGTTTAGAAGATACATTCTCAAGTTCAATTTACGCTTTTGCTAATGTGCATATTCGGGGTTACATGTTGCCCTTTTACCTCTAATCCTAAGAAAAGAAAAATCTACCTAACCCGGTTCAAATAAAAACCCTTGGAAAAGAACCGTGGTCAAAAGAAAAACCAAGGGGGAATGATACATTACCTATAAAAAGAAAATAAAAGAAAGAAAAATTCCTACGTGGACTACTTCCCTCAAGAGTACTTGTCCTAAATAGTCCGTCATCAGGAAGAGTCCTCTACTCCTATTTTTGGATTTTTAAAATTTTCTGATTTTTTTTTTTTTTGTATTTTTATTATTTTATATTACTTACTACACTAATATATACATCATGTACAAGATAAGTTTCCCACCCCACACTTAAAAATATGCCATGTCCTCATGGCATAAACAATATGAAAGCACAATAGGGTTTAAGAAAACTTACCTGTGACTCACTCGGAGTCGGAAACAGTGGATGGGTCGACATGGCATGCTCTCCCAAGTGCTCTGAACCATGCCATAAATTTGTTCTCCGACCGGGCTTGCCTAGTTGACATGGCATCTAGTCGTGTGTGTAGACCGTCAACTGAAGTGCGTAGAGCAGCCACTTCCTCCTCCATTGACCTCAGCATAGGTCGTGTGGAGTCGGATCTAGACATGCTTGCTCCGCGAGGAGCAGGCCTGGAGGGTCCAGCTGAATCCATGGAGTGGCTGGCCCGGGCCTCCGGTACAGGATCATCATCATCATCTAAGTCAATGGGTGTGGTGTCTCGTCCAACCCGAATAGTAGCAGCTCTAAATGGAGCTTTTGGTAGTAGCTCACCGTCAGTATCAGTAACTGGGGTGTGGTTGAGGAGACACAAGGTAGAGACAAGAGATGGGTAGTAGAAACCCTTGGCAGTGAGGGATCCCCTCAATACCATCTCGTCACTAATAACCCGGGCAATATCAACATCCCGGTGTGTTACCAAACACCAAGTCAACACAGCCCTATTAAAGTTGACATCTGTAGTGTTACTTGAGGGCAAAATGCGGTTGCAAATTATAGAGAACCAACATTTGGCAATGTGTGTGAAACAGTTAGAGTGCAGAGTTTGGTTTCTAATCCATACTGGAACACCATCTACACATAAGGCCTCAATTAGCATGTCCCATGTGACACCGGGCCTATCATGGTAATAATCAATATCACTCGTGTGTAGTGGTAGGCGGAGTACCTGCCGAATGGTGGGAATATGAGCATTTACTTGCTTACCTCTGACGAAAACTCGTCTCACCGAGGAGTACGGGGCGTTGGCATAGAATTCTCTGACCAGCATCTTGTTTACCTTAGTGGGTGTTTCAAAAGGGAACTCCATCTCTCGCCGTCGGATCTCATCATACATTTCCGGCTTTTCCGAGTGGATGGCTATTCTGTCCACTTCAACCTCTTGAAGCCACTTTTTGTTCGCTTTGATGTGAAATGCATTTTCCGCCCCTTCATCGGCAAACCGAGATTCATCATAAGTTGGTTGCCTGGATGAGCTAGCACCATGTCGTGGTCTCTTTGGAGCCATGATCCTGTACAATTAAGATAGCCAAAAAGTGTATAAACTGTTAGTTAGTGGAAGGCTACTTAGACTTCGCCATCCTTGATAATTCACAATTGACCATCAATTATGTGTAATTCACGCAAACTCTTTATCTAACTATTTCCTACATGCCCAATTGCGAACCCCACACTTAGTTCTTGGCACACATCCTATTGACTTAGTTCATCCCCAAAAAGTATTCAATAACCATTTTAAGAGTTGGCATTATGTCTCCTAATTTCCATTAGTCTATTACGCTCAATGTAATGTGCCCTAACTTAACCAACCAACACATATATATGGTAGAACTACTATTTGGGTTTCCAAATCATAAAATCAACACAATTGAAAACCCAACACCCATTCTTCACCAAACATCAATCGTAGAACAATGTTCCTTAGAGTAATTTCATGGCAAGATTAAAAGCACAATGATAAACCAAGCAACATTCATGAATGGACCCTAACTAATACTAACTATTTATACAAACTAAACAATCAAAAGCTAAAAAAATGGAACAAAATAAAAGAGAGAAGTAGAGAAACTTACAAGTTATAGTAATGGAGAAGTGGGGTGGAAGAAAGGGATGATTTGGAGAAGAGAGGGATGGGGATTTTTAGAGAGAAGGGAGAGGTTTTGAATTTAGAGAGAGAGAGAGATTTGAGAGGGGAGGGGCGGCTGATTTGAGTGTTGGGAAAGGGGGGTTAAGTTATTTTAGGGTTTAGAAAAGGGGGGAGGGAAAAAAATAAAAAAAAAACTTTAAATTTTGCCGACCGCGGAACTGACCGCGACTGTTCGCGGTTCGTTCGCGGCCGCGGATGGACCGCGAACAGTCGAGATTCAGAGGAGGCATTTTTTCGCGGTTGGTTCGCGACCGCGGATGGACCGCGAACAGAGAAGTTCAGAGAGGGTATTTTTCCGCGGTTCATCCGCGGTCCGCGAGTGGACCGCGGACAGTGCTCCTTTATGAAAAAAATTCGACTGCTTCAGCAAAAGATTTTTTTTTTGTTTTTTTCTTTTATTCCTTATTACTTCCTACTAAGATTAAATTACTTACAACATGTTCGTGGGTTGCCTCCCACGTAGCGCCTGAGTTAACGTCGCGGCACGACTCAGCTTAGCGCACTTTACGGCTCGCTGGACCTTTTAGGTTCATCCAACTGCAATTCTATCTTGTCCTCCATATCATCCAGACCTATGTATTGTTTCAACCGCTGCCCGTTTACCTTAAATGTACGTGATCCATCCATAGTTTGAATTTCCACAGCTCCGGACTCAAATGCCTCAATTACCTTGAAGGGTCTTGACCACCTTGATTTCAATTTACCTGGGAACAGTCGTAATCTTGAATTGTATAGTAGTACCTTGTCCCCATTTTTGAAGGTACGCTCAACGATATTTTGATCATGGATCCGCTTCATCCTCTCTTTATACAATCTTGTATTTTCAAATGCTAGATACCGAAATTCTTCCAACTCATGCAATCCGGTCAACCTTGCTTTACCTGCTTCATCCAAGTTGAGATTCAATTGTTTCAGTGCCCACCACGCCTTATGTTCTAATTCAACCGGTAAGTGACAAGCTTTTCCGAACACCAATTTGTAAGGAGACATGCCAATGGGTGTTTTGAATGCTGTTCTATATGCCCATAGTGCGTCATCGAGCTTCCTGGACCAGTCGGTTCTTGTAGCGTTCACTGTTTTGGTCGGTACACTTTTAATCTCCCTGTTGGAGACCTCAACTTGTCCGCTAGTTTGCGGGTGATATGGAGTGGCCACCTTGTGTTTAACATCATACTTGGCCAATAATTTCTCAAAGGCTCGGTTGCAAAAGTGTGTGCCCCCGTCACTAATGATGGCCCTTGGAGTCCCAAACCGGGTGAAAATATTCTTCTTCAAAAATCCCACTACCACCTTAGCATCATTGGTGGGTAGTGCTGCAACTTCCACCCATTTGGACACGTAATCAACTGCAACAAGTATGTACTTATTACCGTATGAGCTAATGAAGGGCCCCATGAAATCTATTCCCCAGACATCGAATACTTCCACTTGCCGAATTGGATTCATTGGCATCTCATGACGCCGAGAGATGTTTCCGGTGCGTTGACATTCGTTGCAACCTTTCACCCAAAAGTGTGCATCCTTAAATACTGTCGGCCAATAGAAACCGGCCTCGAGTATTTTGGCAGCTGTACGAATTCCTCCAAAGTGCCCGCCGTATGCTGAAGCGTGACATGCCTGCAAAACAGATGATTGTTCTATCTCGGGGACGCATCTCCGGATCATGTTATCAAGACATATCCTAAACAAGTATGGTTCATCCCAATAATAATACCGACTTTCACGAAAAAATCTATTCCTCTGGACCGATGATAGGTCATAAGGAACAATGCCACTGGCCAGATAATTAGCGTAGTCAGCATACCATGGAGCTTCCAGGAGAGTAGTTGTGAGCAATTGCTCATCTAGAAAGGTTTCCAGAATTTCCCCACTCTCTTTTACAAGTTCAGCTCCTTCAAGTCTTGACAAATGGTCAGCTACTTGATTCTCAGTGCCTTTTCTATCTCTGATTTCGAGGTCGAACTCTTGGAGAAGCAACACCCAACGAATTAGGCGTGGCTTAGAGTCCTTTTTATCAATTAGATATCTTAAAGTTGCATGGTCTGTGTAGACGATTACCTTTGATCCTATGAGATAGGACCGAAATTTGTCGAATGCAAACACAACCGCTAGCATCTCCTTTTCCGTCACTGTGTAGTTTAGCTGTGCTCCATTCAAAGTTCTGCTTGCATAGTATATTGGATGCATCAGTTTATCTTTCCTCTGGCCCAGCACTGCCCCCACTACATAATCACTTGCATCGCACATTAACTCAAACGGTTGATCCCAGTCTGGGGCAATGATGATGGGTGCTGTGACCAGCCTCTTTTTTAGTTCCTCAAAAGCAATCCTGCATTCGTCAGTAAAAACAAAAGAATGGTCTTTCTCAAGTAACTTACAGAGAGGGTTTGATATTTTGGAGAAGTCTTTAATAAACCTCCGGTAAAAACCGGCGTGTCCAAGAAAGCTTCTTATGGCCCTGACGGATGTTGGTGGAGGCAACTTTGCAATGATGTCGACTTTAGCACGGTCTACCTCAATGCCTTTGCTTGAAACCCTGTGCCCAAGTACTATACCTTCTTGAACCATAAAGTGGCACTTCTCCCAGTTTAGTACTAAGTTTGTTTCCATGCATCTTTGTCATACTCTATTCAGATTGGCCAGGCATTCGTCGAATGAATTTCCAACCACCGAGAAATCATCCATGAACACTTCCATAATGTCTTCCACCATGTCGGTGAAAATAGCCATCATGCACTTTTGAAAAGTGGCAGGTGCATTGCATAGTCCGAATGGCATCCTCCTGAAGGCGAAGATACCATAAGGGCATGTGAAGGAGGTCTTCTCTCTATCTTCGGGGGCTATGGAGATTTGATTGTACCCCGAGTATCCATCCAAAAAGCAAAAGTGAGATCTCCCTGCCAACCTGTCGAGCATTTGATCAATGAAGGGAAGTGGGAAGTGATCCTTGCGAGTGGCTAGATTCAGTTTCCTGTAGTCCATGCATATTCTCCATCCGGTGACGGTTCTTGTTGAGATCAGTTCATTGTTGTCGTTTTTCACCACCGTCATGCCTCCTTTCTTGGGTACACATTGGACCGGACTCACCCAGTTGCTGTCTGAGATTGGGAAGATTATTCCTGCATCTAGCCACTTTATTACCTCCTTCTTCACCACTTCCTTCATGTTGGGGTTCAACCTTCTTTGATGTTCCCTGGAAGGTTTATGTCCATCTTCCAGGAGGATTTTATGCATGCAATAGGCTGGGCTGATCCCTTTTATGTCTGCCATGGTCCACCCAATGGCAGTCTTGCATTCCTTGAGTACCTGTATAAGCTTTTGAGCCTGCACATCTAACAAACTAGATGAGATAATAACAGGTAATGTGGAGTTAGGGCCTAAATACTCATACCCGAGATGTGATGGTAGTGGTTTAAGTTCAAGCTTCGGTGGCTCTTCTATGGATGACTTTGCTGGTGGGTTTTCTCTTTTTTCTAGGTGTAGGGGTTCGAATTCGATCTCTCGCTTCCAGAATCCCTTGCCTTCCAAGGATAATACCCATTCGGCCAGACATTCACCATTTACCTCTTCCATGTTCATCAGGCATGCTTGCAGTGGGTCTTCGATAGTCAATTCTGCATCGTCGGTTTCCACTATTACATCGACCGCATCAACTAGAGAGCAATTTGCGAACTCGCTAGGGCGCCTCATGGATTTTTGTACATTGAAGATGATCTCCTCATCATTCAACCTCATCTTGAGTTCCCCAGTTTCACAATCAATTATGGCTCTCCCAGTAGCTAGGAATGGTCTTCCCAGGATTAGGGGAATTTCTTCGTCGACCCTGCAATCAAGAATAACAAAATCAGCGGGAAACACGAACTTCCCGACCTGGATTAGCACATCATCTATAATGCCAAATGGACGCTTAACCGTCCTGTCAGCAAGCTGTAAAAGCATAGAGGTGGGTCTGGCTCTCCCAATGCCTAGCCTCTTATAGATAACTAAGGGCATGAGATTAATGCTTGCCCCCAAATCACATAAAGCCTTAGTAAAGGCATAATTCCCTATAGTGCATGGGATGGTGAAACTACCTGGATCAGATAGCTTCTCAGCAATGGGTCTGGAAACCACTGCACTACAAGTCTGTGTGAGTGTAACTGTGGCCAAGTCTTGGAAATCAAATTTCCGCGACATTAAATCCTTCATCATCTTAGCATAACCAGGCATTTCTTTTAAGGCTTCAATTAATGGGATGTTTACCTGAATTTGCTTGAGCATGTCGAAGAACTTTTTGTATTGTTCCTCTTTTTGGTGTTTGGCCAGCCTTTGGGGGAATGGTGGTGGAGGCCTCTTCTTCCCGGTGACTTGGGATTTATCTTTGTCTATCGCTTTCTCATCAATCTGCTGCTCTACCTTTTCCGTTACTTTTTCCGCTCCCTGTTGTGCTTCTTTATTATCAGCAATTGGCTGGACTGTGGCTTTTGTCAATCCTGTGGATTCATCCAGTTCAATGTGCAATGGCGCAGGTGTCTCAGCCTGTCTGTCAATATTTTCACTTTCATTCTCAGCATCAAGATCTCTACCGCTTCTCAGAGTTACTGCCATTATTTGCTTTGGGATTTGGTCCTTTGGGTTCGTTTGTGTATCTGCAGGTAATGTCCCTTGAGGACGGTTGTTGAGAGACATAGCAATCTGCCCCATCTGCACTTCCATATTTTTGATCGCTGCATCATGTGCATCTATTCTTTCATTGGTCTTAGCATTTGACCCAACTACCTGCTGCATCATAGCTTCCAACCTTGCAAACCCATCGTCATGCCTGCCCCCATGTGGTGGTGGGGGTGGATGATATCCCTACTGCTGATTGCCGAAATTCTGAGGTCTAGGATATGGAGCCATGTTGTGTGGTGGCCTCATACCTGCTGCATTGAATTGTGGCTGGGGAGGTCTGTATTGCATTGGAGCCTGTTGGCCCCAGTTTTGATTACCTTGTCGCTGTCCTCCATAGTTAGCCACATAGTTCATATCTTCATGCTGATGATGATGTTCTTGGTCTGCAGCCCATGGATTACCTATGGGTTGGCTAATGCAAGATGTGCATAAACCACCATTGGTAGTATCTACAATGTGAACTTGCTGCTTAACCCCCGATTCTTCCATCTTCTTTGTCAGGATGCTCATCTGTGTCAATATAGTTGCCACGTTCTCCTCTAGAGTGTTGGATGGATCCAGAGGTACAGAGTGTACTACTGGTGTGATAGGAGCATTCCTGGACGTCCACCCGGAATTTTGAGCCATTTTGTCTAGCAAATTTTGGCCCTCTCTCCAAGTCTTGCTCAGAAAAGCCCCACCTGCTGAAGCATCTACAATATTCTTCATACTGTCTGAAAGTCCCATGTAGAACCTTTGACCCAACATCTGTTCAGGGATTCCATGGTGAGGACACATAACAAGCATGCCTTTAAATCTCCCCCAAGTTTCATGTAATGTTTCCAATGGTTTCTGTTTGAAGCTCACAATCTCATCAATTTGTTGAGCTGTTTTGTTGGGTGGATGGAACTTGTTGTGGAATTGTTTGACTAACTCATCCCAAGTTGCAATGGAGTTTATTGGGAGTGAGTTTAGCCATATCTCTGCTGCTCCTATAACTGAGAATGGAAAAAGTAGTAATCTGATAGCTTCCGGAGTTACATTCGGTTGCCTTTGTGTTTTGCATATTGATAGAAAGTTTTTGAGGTGCTGCTGTGGATCTTCAACCTGAGACCCAGAGAATAATCCCTTGTTTTGTAACAAGTGAAGCATGTTGTTGGTAATCTGGAAAGACTCATCTTGAATTGCTGGCACAACGATGGCAGTTGCCAAATTATCCGTTGTGGGTTGTGCCCAGTCGAACAATGCACCTTCTTGTGCCTCCTGTGCCTCTTGCATGTTTAGCCCGGCTTGCTGGTTTTGAGCGTTCATGTCACCCATGTCGAAGTCTAGTTTGATTGGTTGTTGAGATTGTTGAATTTGTTTGATGTCTTTGTTACGTGCCCGGAAGGTTTGCTCGGGGTCTGAGAGTCCTTCAATTAGTTCTCCAGTCCTTGCAGATTTTCTAGGCATGCACCTGAATACCCAAATCAACAAACGTCAAAATATTCAATGTAGAGTATAGAAAGAACCTGAATACACAAGAATCTTGAAGTTCTGGCAATGGCAATTGATAATTCCGTTAATTCCCCGGCAACGGCGCCAAAATTGATTCACGTCCAAGCAACGGTCGTAGTCAATATAACTTGGTTTAATAAGTCCAAGATCGATCCCATAGAGAATTAACCTACCAATTGCAACTTTCACAACCCCAAAAGTACTTCCGAATCAAGTTCCCAAACTTTGAATACATATTTGTGTGTTTTCGAACAACTACATTGCAAGAATTAAAGAATGCTTTAAACGAAAGAATTGAATATTGAATAAAATAATATAGAGAAAGACTAAGGTATTGATTTCCCCTATTGATGGAATCCCTTATCGTTATGCTCATACAAATTGTTAATATATTCTATCAATCATGAACGCTATGTGTATCGTAACCCTCTCCCGAGCAATTACAATAATTTACTAGTGCACTCTCCCGAGCTACCCTAGCTAGCTTTAATTTGAATAGTTCACTTTAGATTGCACCCAAGACTTCGTTATTCCTAACCCCGTCTTTACGCCTAAAATTATAGATTCCTCTAATAACCTAGGTGTGGTGTTGTTCAACAATAAACCTAAATATGCACTCTTTTCCAAGTTATGCACACTAAATAGGCACAGCTAATTGGGGATCCTACCAATTAACTACAATAAGAATGAAGTTGAACAAATAGAAATCTAATTCACAATTTGTAATCACATAAACGATAAGTTCATCAATCAATAGGTTCCATCAAAACCTTAGAAAAGAATTTAGCTACTCATGCTTGAAGAAACAAAAAGAATAATAATTGAAATCATAAAGAATTGCTTGATATAAAAATAAAGAAAGAGTTTGAGAGGAATCTCTCCTACTAAAACCTTGCAAAAGTATTGAAGAAATAAAGTACATGCCTCTATGGGGCAAACTAGGAGTTTATATAGATGTTTTAGGGCTAAAAAACCAAATTAGAGTCCAACTAGGATTACTGCCGCTGGGACCTCCGCGGTTCGTTCGCGGCCGCGAGCGGACCGCGTACAGTCAAACTTCAGAGGGCTTCGTTTTTCGCGGTTCATCCGCGACCGCGAGTGGACCGCGGATGAACAGTGCTTCTGTTTCTTTACTGCTTCGTCCAGCCCTCTTCACTTTAGCTCTTCTCTTGGCCTTTGCATCAACTTATGGCTTCAAAATGGCTTTTTAAGGCATCCAATGCATCACATGTACCTGTAAAACACAATCAAACACTAATCAAAGCATTTTGTCCTCTTAACAACATTATTCTCATAATAAAGTGTGATTATTTAGGGTATAATTATAGTCAAATTCACCTATTATCAGGAATCCACGATGATTTGGACTCCCCATAAACCTTTACATTCGAGGACGAATGTTCGTAAGGGGGGGAGGGTGTTACAACCCTTATCCACATGTGTTAGTTCATTACATACGTTAGTTAACACAAATCCAAGAAGGAATTATCCTTGAGATGATAACAAGTAAATTCTATCGATCTTAAGTGATACAAGGGTGCATAAGGGTGATTAACAAGTATTAGAAGTTAAACGAATCAATAATGTTGTAACTCTTATTTTTGGGTAAACCTATAGGTTATTAATACACTCAATAGGTTATGTTTTAAGGTATTTGAATCATATAATATTCGTATCATAAGGCTTGAAGGCAGACAAGTTATGAAACAAAAGTCGACAAAAGTTGTCGACACTTAGGTTCATAATTTTACTTAAACATTAGGTCAATATTTCTAAGCTTTTCTCCCAATTTACAAGGAATTACAGGTTGATCTATCCACCAAATTAAATATCTAGGAGTCTAGTTTCCCATGAAACAGTTTATCAATACAATCTTGGAGTATAGAGATATTCATATTTTCGCAAGCCTGCGCAGATTGGTAGGTGACAAGTAGGTGCATCATCTACTTGCCAAAATCATAGGAAGAAATTAAAACACCTAAGCCGGTCATGATATGACTTTTAAGGGGTTATGAACTCAGTTATTTCATCCATATTTCTGACCCTCGAAACCAAAGTTAACCCCTCCAACTCCTCCCCAAAATCCTACACAAACCTTAATATTTTCCCTCTCTTTCAATTTCTATGTGAATGTAAAACCTAGAGTTTGAATAACCAAGGTATGGTATGAGTTATCCAACAAGTAAGGTAAGTTACTTCCATCTTTCATACATTTTTCTCTGCTGTGAATTCATGGAAATTCGTTCTATACATGTAAGATCTCACGGGACGGTGATCGGAAGCCGTGAGTTCAAGTTATTCAGTTGTAGCGGACTGTTTTGTGGAATGTTTTGTGTTTCAGTTGGACTGCGTGTTTTACTACTGTTTTGTAGAGTTTTGGAGGTGTAAGGCCGTGGAGAAACACCATATATATTTAGGGTTGTTGGCTGATTGTTATTCGTAAATTTCCGGGTTGTTTGACACGACTACGGTTCTCGTTGTATGTATAAAGTGATTAGGTTGCATGTGGTCTATTTTGGGAGGCTCAATATGTTTATTATTTAAGTTTCTTAGTATTTTTTCTGATTGTTTTGAATGGTGTGAAGTCACATATATAGGGGAGGCGTTGTCCGTTTCATCGTAAAATAGATTGTGGTCGATACATAATAGTTATGACACATAAATAATAATGATATTATCGTTTCACCTATTGTAGACTATGGAGTTGTGACAATTGTATAGCCTGAGATTGGGAAAGTATAAACAAGGTATGTGAGACTATCCCTTTACTTGTTTTGCACGACTCTGATTGTACATAATGTAATGAAAGAGCTTCCAAAGATACTCAACTCTTAGAAGCTAGCAGTACTTACATTGTTTCCCCTCTTATGGAACGATTGGCGTTTATGTTGCTTCTCTTATTATTATGTTATCAATGTTGTTGCTACTCCTCGATTCCTATAAGGTTCATAGTGAACAGTTTGTCCTAATACGGTGTACAGAGGATACCTACCTTACGTAAATCTGAAAGGTCTAAAATGTTTTTCCATGAGTCAAGCATGCATGCTATAGTTGGCTGGGTACGTCACCTATTGTGAAACTACTGATCAGTTGGGCTTTACTGAGCTGCACATGGCCAGGTACGATTCTACCGAGCCTTATGAGGGCCGGGTACGTTTTTACCGAGCCTATTATGGATGGGTACAATATGATGATGATGATACCCACAGAGGGGTATGTTTTAAAAGTTTATGTATTTATACGTATGTATTATGGATTTCATCTGAGTAGTCCTTATAGGTACTCAGATGTTATAGGTTGTATATTATATTTCCCTGCTTATATTACTGTTGGTATTTATGGTTCCGTTCCTTACATACTCAGTACTTTATTCGTACTAACATCCTTTTATTTGTTGTCCTGATAGACAGGTAGGTGCAGTTCCCCCACCATAGTAGGCTGTACAGTTCAGCGGTGATTGGAGAGATCCCTTCTCCGGACTTGTCGTGATCTTGGTATGCATTTTTGTTATAGACATTATGGGTATGTCGGGGCCCTATGCCGGCTACGTTGCAGCACTTATGTTCATTTACAGGCTTATAGACAAGTGTCGACTCAAGTATAGCTTGGTATGCCTTGTCGGCAGGAGTTTGTTGTATAGTCTATCATGGTAGCATGGTAGCTTGTACCATATATATATATAGTTTCTTGATTGTCTGGTCATCCCATGTTATGTAGGTTCATTCCATTATATTTTATTGTTTGTTGTCCATGATCCATGTCTGCCATTTATATTGATCTCGTCAGCCCTAAAAGATAATAAAGAGGGTTAGATAAAATGTACGTTGGTACTCGGCAAGTATGGTTCGGTGCTAGTCATGGCCCTCCAGTTTGGGTCATGACAAGGCACTTAGCCTGAGTCCTAGTTCGAGCAAGGCCAAACTACACTATTTTGATGGTGAAGGCACTTAGCTTGAGTCCCAGTTCAAGCAAGGTCAAACTGCACTATTTTGATGGCGAAGGCACTTAGCTTGAGTCTCTATTTCAGCAAGGCCTAAATGCATTATTTTGATGGTGAAGGAACGTAGCCTCAGTCCCAGTTTGAGCAAGGTCAAACTGCACTTTTTTTGATGATGCAAGCACTTAGCCCGAGTCTCCGTTCGAACAACGTTGAACTGTACTATTTTTGTAGTGAAGGCACTTAGCCTGAGTCATAGTTCAAATGAGGTCGAACTGCACTATTTTGATGGCAAAGGCACTTAGCCTGAGTGCTATTTCCAGTGAGGTCGAACATCATTATTTTGATGGCAAACGCACTTAGGTAGAGCCCTAGTTCGTGAGAGGTCAAACTGCACTACTTTGATAGCGAAAGCACTTAGCTTGAGTCCCGATTCGAGCAAGGTTGAACTACACTATTTTGATGGCAACGGCACTTAGCCTGAGTCCTAGTTCGAGCAAAGTCGAACCGCACTATTTTGATGGCGAAGCCAATTAGACTAAGTCCTAATTCGAGAGAGGTCGAACTGTGTTTTTTTTATGGCTAAGGCACTTAGCCTGAGACACTGTTCGAGTGAGGTGGAACAACATTGTTATGAAGGCGAAGGCATTTAGCCTGAGTCCCAGTTCGAGCAAGGTGGAACTGCACTATTTTGATGGCGAAGGCACATAGCCCGAGTCCCAGTTTGAGCAAGGCCGAACTGCACTATTTTTATGGTGAAGGTATATAGACTGAATATCGGTTAGAGCGAGATGAAACGGTACAATTTTGATGGCGAAGGCACTTATCTTGATTCCCAGTTCGACAGAGGTTGTAATGCACTATTTTGATGGCGTATGCACTTAGCCCGAGTCCCAGTTCGAGCGAGGTCAAACTATAATTCTTTGATGATGAAGGCACTTAGATAGAGTCATAGTTCAAGCGAGGTCGAACTACATTGTTTTGATGGCAAAGGAGCTTAGCTTGAGTCCCTGTTCGAGTGAGGTTGAAATGCACTGTATTGATGGCGTAGGCTCTTAGCCTAAGTCCTAGTTTGAGCAAGGTCAAACTGCACTATTTTTATGGTGGAGGCCCTTAGCCCGAGTCCTGGTTCGAGCGAGGTCAAACTGCACTATTTTTATAGCAAAGGCACTCAGTATGAGTCCCAGTTCGAGAGTGGTCGAACTGCATAATTTTGACGGTGAAGGGACTTACCCTGAGTACGGGTTCGAGCCACGTCGAATGGCACCATTTTGGCGGGGAAGGCTCTTACCATGAGTCCCAGTTCATGCGAGGTCAAACCATACTATTTTGATGGCAAAGGAACTTCGCCGGAATCCCAGTTCTAGCAACGTTGAACTGCAGCATTTTGATGGAAAAGGCACTTAGACTGAGTCCTGGTTCGAGCGAGGTTGAACTGCATAGTTTTGATGGCAAAGGCACTTAGCCTAAGTCCTAGTTTGACAGAGGTCGAAATGCACTATTCTGATGGCGTAGGCACTTAGCTTAAGTCCTAGCTTGAGCAAGGTCGAACTGCACTATTGTGGTGCTGAAGGCACTTAGCCTGTGTCCAATTTTGAGCGAGGTCAAACTGCACTATTTTGATAGTGAAGGCACTTAGCTTGAGTCACTGTATGAGCAAGGTCGAAATGCACTATTTTGATGGAGAAGGCACGTAGCATGAGTCCCAGTTTGCGCGAGGTCGAACTGCACTGTTATGATGGCACATGCACTAAGCCCGAGTCCCGATTTTCGTGAGGTCAAACTGTACTATTTTTATAGTGAAGGCAATTAGACTGAGTCCCAGTTTGAGCGAGGTCCAACAACACTATTTTGATGGCGAAGGCACTTAGAATGAGTCCCAATTCTAATGAAGTCGAACTGCACTATTTTGATGGCAAAGGCACTTGGATAGATCCCCAGATCAAGGAAGGTCAAACTACACTATTTTGATTGCGAAGGCACTTAGCTTGAGTCCCGGTTCGAGCAAGGAAAAACTACATTGTTTTGATGGCGATGACACATAGCCTGAGTCCCAGTTTGAGCGAGGTTGAACTGCATTGTATTGATGACGAAGGCACTTAGCCTGAGTCCTAGTTCAATTGAGGCTGAACTACATTGTTTTGATAGGGAAGGCACATAGCTTGAGTCCCGGTTTGAGCAAGATCAAACTGCACTATTATTTTGGTGAACATACTTAGCCGGATTCCTAATTTGAGCGCGGACGAACTGCACTATATTGATAGTGAAGGCACTTAGCCTGAGTCCCCGTTCAAGTAATATTGAACTGAACTGCTTTGATGGCGAAGGCTCTTAGCTTGAGTCCCGGTTCGAGTGAGGTCGAACTACACTATTTTGATGGCGAAGGCATTTAACCTGAAACGCGATTCGAGCCAGGTCAAAGTGCACCATTTTGATGGCGCAAGAACTTAGCCTAAGTCCCATTTCAAGCAAGATCGAACTGTACTATTTTGATTGTGAAGGCACTTAGCATAAGTCTCAATTCGAGTAAGGTCGAACTACACTGTTTTGATGCCCAAGTCACTTAGACTGAGTCCTAGTTCTCGCAAAGGTCGAACAACATTGTTTAATGGCAAAGGCACTTAGCCTGAGTCCCAATTTGAGCAAGGTCGAACTGCACTATTTGGATGACGAAGGCACTTAGCCAGAGTCCTAGTTCGAGCAAGTTCGAACTACACTATTTTTATGTCGAAGGCACATAGACTGAGTCCTGTTTCGAGGAAGATCAAATTGCACAATTTTGATGGTGAACGCACTTTGCCTCAGTCCTAGTTTGATAGAGGTAAAAATTCACTATTTTGATGGCGTAGGCACTTTGCCTGATTCCCAGTTCGAGCGAGGTCGAACGGCGATATATTGATGGTGAAGGCACATAGCCTGAGTCCTAGTTCCAGCGAGGTCGAACTGCACTATTTTGATGTCGAAGGCACTTAGCTACAGTCCTAGTTTGAGTGAGGTCAAACTGCACTATTTTGATGGAGAAGGCCCTAGCTTGAGTCCCAGTTCGAACAAGGTCGAAATGAATTGTTTTGATGGCAAAGGCATTTAGCTTAAGTCTTTATTCGAGCAAGATTGAAATGCAGTGTTTTGATGGTGAAGACACGTAGCCTGAGTCCTACTTTGAGCGAGGCTGAACTGCACTGTTTTTGATGGCACAGGCAGTTAGCCTGAGTCCCTATTCAAGCAAGGATGAACTGCACTATTTTGATGGCGAAGGCACTTAGCCTGAGTCCCATTTCCAGCAAGGTCAAACTGCACTATTTTGATGGCAAAGACACTTTTCTAGAGCCCTAGTTCAAGCGAGGTCAAACTACACTATTTTGATAGCAAAGGCACTTATCTTGCGTCCCAATTCAAGCAAGGACAAACTACACTATTTTGATGGCAAAGGAACTTAGCTGGAGCCCCAGTTCGATTGAGTTTGAACTGCGTTATTTTGATGGCGAAGGTACTAAGCTTGAGTCTTGGTTCGAGAAAGGTCGAACTGCACTATTTTGTTGGCAAAGGTACTTAGCCCGATTCCTAGTTTGAGCGAGGTCAAACTGCACTATTTTGATGGTGAAGGCACTTAGCCTAAGATCCTAGTTCGAGCAAGGCCAAACTGCACTATTTTGATAGTGAAGGCACTTAGCTTGAGTCCCAGTTTAAGCGAGGTCGAACTGCACTATTTTGATGGCGAAGGAACTTTGCTTAATTCCCTATTTTAGCAAGGTCGAAATGCACTATTTTGATGTAGAGCACGTAGCCTCAGTTCCAGTTTGTGCAAGGTCGAACTGCACTATTTTTGATTATGCAGGCACTTTGCTTGGGTCTCGGTTCGAGCGAGGTTGAACTGCACTATTTTTATGGTAAAGCACTTAGCCTGAGTCATACTTCGAGTGAGGTCGAACTGCACTATTTTGATAGAAAAGGTACTTAGGTAGAGCCCTAGTTTGAGCCAGGTCAAACTGCACTATTTTGATGGCAAAGGCACTTAGCTTGAGTCTCGGTTCAAGCAAGGTTGAACTGCACTATTTTGATAGTGAAGGCCCTTAGCCTAATTCCTAGTTGGTGCGAGGTCAAACTGTGTTGTTTTCAAGGCTAAGGCACTTAGACCAAGTCACAGTTCGAGCGCGGTCGAACCACATTGTTTTGAAGGAAAAGGCAGTTAGCCGAAGTCTCAGTTTAAGCAAGGTTGAACTGCACTAGTTTGATGGCAAAGGCACTTAGCCTAAGCCCTAGTTTGATCAAGGTCAAACTCCACCATTTTTATGGTGAAGGTACTTAGACTGAATAGCGATTAGAGCGAGATCAAACTGTACAAATATTGATGGCGAAGGCACTTAGCTTGAGTCCATTTTGAGAGAGGTTGTAATGCACTATTTTGATGGCGTATGCACTTAGCCTGAGTCCTGGTTCGAGTGAGGTAAAACTACACTTCTTCGATGGCGAAGGCATTTAGATTGAGTCCTAGTTCAAGCGAGGTGAACTGCACTGTTTTGATGGCAAATGAACTTAGCTTGAGTCCCTATTCGAGTGAGGTCGAAATGCACTGTTTTGATGGCATAGGCACTTAGCCTGAATCCTAGTTTGATCATGGTCGAACTGCGCTATTTTTATGGCGGAGGCACTTAGCCTGAGTCCAGGTTCGAGCGAGGTCGAACTACACTATTTTGATGGCAAAGGCACTTAGATTGAGTCCTAGTTCGAGAGAGGTTGAACTTCACTATTTTTATGATGAAGGCACTTACCCTGAGTCCCGGTTCAAGCCACATCAAATTGCACCATTTTGATGGGGAAGGCTCTTACCATGAGTCCCATTTCAAGCGAGGTCAAACAATACTATTTTGATGGCAAAGGAACTTAACATGAGTCCTAGTTCTAGCAAAGTAGAACTATAGTATTTTGATGGAAAAAGCACTTAGACTGAGTCCCGGTTCAAGCGAGGTTGAATTGAATAGTTTTGATGGAAAAGGCAGTTATCCGAAGTCTTAGTTTGACAAAGGTCGAAATGCACTATTCTAATGGCGTAGGCACTTAGCCTAAGTCCTAATTTGAGCAAGGTCGAACTACACTATTGTGATGGTGAAGGCACTTAGCTTGTGTCCCTGTTCGAGCGAGGTCATACTGCACTATTTCGATGGCGAAGGCACTTAGCTTGAGTCCCTGTACAAGCAAGGTCAAAATGCACTATTTTGATGGCGAAGGCACGTAGCTTGAGTCCTAGTTTGAGCAAGGTCGAAATGTACTATTATAATGGCCCAGGCACTTAGCGTAAGTTCCAGTTTGCGTAAGGTCGAACTGCACTATTTTTATAGAGAAGGCAATTAGACTGAGTCCCAGTTTGAGCGAGGTCTAATAGTAATATTTTGATGGCGAAGGCACTTAGATAGAGCCCCAAATCTGTCAAGGTCAAACTACATTATTTTGATAGCAAAGACACTTAGCTTGAGTCCCAGTTCGAGCAATGAAAAACTACACTGTTTTGATGGCAAAAACACTTAGCCTGTGTCCCAGTTTGAGCGAGATTGAACTGCATTGTATTGATGGCGAAGGCACTTAGCTTGAGTCCTAAATCGAGTGAGGTTGAACTGCACTGTATTGATGGGGAAGGCACTTAGCTTGAGTCCTGGTTCGAGCAAGGTCAAACTGCACTATTTTGTTGGCGAATGCACATAACCTGATTCCTAGTTTGAGCGCGGTCAAATGCACTATTTTGATGGCGAAGGCACTTAGCCTGAGTCCCTGTTCGAGCAAGGTCTAACTGCACTATTTTGATGGCGAAGGTAGTTAGCTTGAGTCCCGATTTGAGGGAGGTTGAACTACACTATTTCGATAATGAATGCACTTAGACTGAATCTCGGTTCAAGTGAGGTCGAACTGCACCATTTTGATGGTGAAGGCACCTAGCCTTTGTCCCAGTTCTAGCAAGGTCGAACTGCACTATTTTAATGGCGAAGGCACTTAGCCTAAGTCTTGATTCAAGCGAGGTCGAACTACGTTATTTTGATGGCCAAGGCACTTAGACTGAGTCCCAATTTGAGCAAGGTTGAACAACACTATATTAATGGTAAAGGCTCTTAGCCTGAGTCCCAATTCGAGCAAGGTCAAACTGCACTATTTTAATAGTGAAGGCATTTAGCCTAAGTATTGATTCGTTCGAGGTTGAACTGCGCTGTTTTGATGACCAAGGCACTTAGACTAAGTCCCAGTTCGAGTAAGGTCGACCAACACTATTTTAATGGCAAAGGCTCTTAGTCTGAGTACATATTCGAGCAAGGTTGAACAACACTATTTTGACGGTGAAGGCACTTAGCCTGAGTCCTAGTTCGAGCAAGGTCGCACTGTACTATTTTGACGGCGAAGGCACTTAGACTGAGTACCAATTTGAGCGAGATCTAATTGCACAATTTTGATGGCGAAAGCACTTAGCTTGAGTCCCAATTTGATAGAGGAGGAAATGCACTATATTGGTGGCATAGTCATTTAGCCTGAGTTCCGGTTCGAGCGAGGTCGAACTACGCTATTTTGATGGTGAAGGCATTTAGCCTGAGTCCCAGTTCCAGCAAGGTCGAACAATACTATTTTGATGGCGAAGGCACTTAGCTATAGCCTAGTTCGAGCGAGGTTAAACTGCACTGTTTTGATGGAGAAGGCACATAGCTTGAGTCCCTGTTTGAGCATGGTTGAACTGCACTATATTGATGGTGAAGGCACTTAGCTTGAGTCCCTATTCGAGCAAGATCAAAATGCAGTGTTTTGATGCCGAAGACATGTAGCCTGAGTCCTAGTTTGAGCAAGGTTGAACTGCACTAATTTGATGGCACATGCACTTAGCCTGAGTCCCTATTCGAGCAAGGTTGAACTTCACTAATTTTATAGTAAAGGCACTTAGACTGATTCCCAGTTTGAGCGAGTTTGAACTGCACCATTTTTATGGAAAAGGCACTTAGCCTGAGTCTCATTTCCAGCGAGGTCGAACTGCACTATTTTGATGGCGACGGCACTTAGATAAAACCCCAATTTGAGCGAGGTCAAACTGCACTATTTTTATAATTAAGGCACTTAGATTGAGTCCCAATTCAAGCAAGGACAAACTGCACTGTTTGGATGGCAAAGGCATTCAGCCTGAGTCCCAGTTGGAGTGAGATTGAACTGCATTATTTTGATGGGGAAGGTACTTATCTTGAGTCCCCATTCGAGCAATGTCGAACTGCACTATTTTGTTTGCAAAGGCACTTACCTTATTCCTAGTTCAAGTGATGTCGAACTGACTATTTCGATGGCGAAAGCAGTTAGCCTAAGTCCCGGTTCTAGCAAGGCCAAACTGCACTATTTTGTTGGTGAAGGAACATAGCATGAATCCTGGTTCGAGCAAGATCGAACTGTAAGGCCCCGTAAAATATTTGTGCATAAAACCTAGTAGCTATAGTGTCATGGTCCGAATAATGTGTTAGGAATGCGTAGAATATAGAGAATTAGTTTTTCAAAAAGTGTCAAATATGCGGTCAAGAATGCGACCGCAAACCTGATATGCGGACCGCATTCTTGCCGCAAAGCTTTCCAGAAAGTCTCCCAAAATCGTGTTCAAAATGCGGTCGATATGCGATCGCATAGAGATACGTAGCTTCTTGGGTTTGGCAGGGGTACTATCGGAGGTTTGTAGATGGATTCTCAACCCTCGCTTCCCCATTGACAAAGCTGACGCAAAAGGCAGTTAAGTTCCAGTGGTCCGAAGCGTGTGAGAAAAGTTTCCAAGAATTGAAGTCAAGATTGACCTCGGCACCAGTATTGGCCTTGCCAGAAGGCACAGAGGGATTTGTGGTTTATTGTGATGCCTCCGGGGTTGGTTTGGGATGTGTATTGATGCAGCACGGGAAAGTCATATCTTACGCTTCCAGGCAACTCAAGAATCACGAGAAGAATTATCCGACGCATGATTTGGAGCTTGCAGCTGTTGTGTTTGCTTTGAAAATATGGCGGCACTATCTTTATGGAGTTCATGTGGATGTGTTTTCAGATCACAAGAGCCTCAAGTATTTGTTCAAGCAGAAGGAGCTAAATCTGAGACAGCGGCGGTGGTTAGAATTTCTCAAGGACTATGAACATATTGTACTATCCAGGAAAGGCAAATGTGGAAGCCGACGCTCTTAGTCGAAAATCCATGGGTAGTTTGGCTCATTTGGGTGTGGATCAGAGACCCCTGGCTCGAGAAGTTTACGTATCTCGGCGTCAGCCGAGGGGGATATCTTGGTGCATAATGGAGCAGAATCATCATTGGTCGAGGAAATCAAGGAAAAACAGTTCATGGATCCGGCATTGGTTCGGGTGAAGGAAGCAGTCATGAATAACAAGACCTCAGCATTTGTACTCAGCAACGAAGATGGTGTATTGCGGTGTCAAGATAGGCTATGTGTTCCGGATGTGGACGAGCTTCGGGAAAGAGTGATGGCAGATGCTCATACTTCCAGGTATTCTGTGCACCCTGGTTCAACTAAAATGTATCACGATCTCAAGGAGGTTTATTGGTGGAACGATATGAAAAGGGATGTGGCAAGCTTTGTAGCTAAATGTCCGAACTGTCAACAAGTGAAGGCCGAGCATCAACGGCCTGGAGGATTAACTCAGCTTATAGAAATACCAAGGTGGAAATGGGAGATGATCAATATGGATTTCGTGGTAGGGTTACCTCGCACTCAGCGTAAGTTCGATTCAATATGGGTGATAGTAGATCGACTCACCAAATCAGCTCACTTCCTGCCTGTCAAGTCCACTGATACCGCGGAGCAATATGCAAGATTGTACATCAAGGAGATAGTAAGGCTTCATGGCACTCCACTTTCTATCATCTCGGATCGCGGGGCTCAGTTCACAACTAACTTTTGGAAGAAGTTTCAGCAAGGTTTGGGAACTCAGGTGAATCTCAGCACAGCTTTCCATCCACAGACCGACGGTCAGGCCGAGCGGACCATTCAGACACTTAAAGATATGTTGCGGGCTTGTGTCTTAGATTTTAAAGGTAATTGGGATGAACACTTGCCACTGATAGAATTTGCTTACAATAATAGCTATCATGCTAGCATTCGGATGGCCCCATTTGAGGCATTGTACGGGAGAAGATGTAGGTCGCCAATCGGGTGGTTTGAGGTAGGTGAAGCGGAATTGCTTGGGCCAGGTATGGTGTACGAAGCTATGGAAAAGGTCAAGGTTATCCAGGAGAGAATGAAAACAGCACAGGAGCCGTCAAAAGTCCTATGCAGACGTTCGTCGAAGAGATTTGGAGTTTCAAGTTGATGATTGGGTGTTCTTAAGGGTATCTCCTATGAAGGGAGTCATGCGATTCGGAAAGAAAGGGAAATTGAGTCCTAGGTATGTCGGGCCCTATCGGATCATTCAAAGGATTGGACAAGTTGCTTATAGGCTAGAGTTGCCTCCTGAGATGTCATCAGTGCACCCGGTAGTCCATGTGTCCATGTTGAAGAAAGTGATTGGAGATCCATCCACCATCATGCCAGTCGATGCTATAGAGGTTAATGAAGATTTGTCGTATGAAGCAGTTCCAGTCGCCATTCTTGATAGGCAAGTCCGCAAGTTGAGAAATAAGGAAGTTGCCTCTGTTAAAGTATTGTGGCGAAGTCAACAAGTTGAGGAGGCCACATGGGAAGCGGAAAAAGAGATGAAGGAAAAGTACCCCCATTTGTTCGATCAAGCCTAGAAGAAATTAAGTGACCCTCCTACTCCTAGTAACTGTCATGTTGTCTAAGTTGTTTCCCTCTTAGTATTAGTAAAGTCTCCTTCATTTTGTAATGAGTTAAATGTGTTGTTACCTTGGGTCACTTGAACCGTTCTTGATAAATGAAAGCCTTATAAAGATTTACGTGTTAAATAAACAACTAATAGTAAGTATAGATTGGTAATGGTTTGTTAAGTGTACATGGTGTGTTAAATTGGTTAAATAAGGTAAGAATTCATTAAAGTGACTAATTTTTGTGCAATTGTAACAATGTGATAGAATATGTGCATTCGTTGAGGTAAGAAAGTGTATACCAGTTGTGAAAAGTGTTGTATTTGTGTATTGTTGTTTGGTAATGTGTTTCGGGGGCCCTCTGACAGGTGGATATGTCCATAATACAAAGGAAACTCTGGCGAAATTTTTCTAAAATATAAGAGTTAGTCAAAATTTTGATGGTTACATATCATGTCTTTCAAAACCAACTCATTTATTTCAAAATCCTCATTCGAGGACGAATGATCTTAAGGGGGGGAGGATGTAAGGCCCCGTAAAATATTTGTGCATCAAACCTAGTAGCTATAGTGTCATGGTCCGAATAATGTGTTAGGAATGCGTAGAATTAATTTTTCCGAAAAGTGTCAAATATGCGGTCAAGAATGCAACCGCAATCCTGATATGCGAACCGCATTCTTGCCGCAAAGCTTTCCAGAAAGTCTCCCAAAATTGTGTTCAAAATGCGGTCGATATGCGATCGCATAGTCAATCTGCGGTGCACTTTGCGATCGCATATCGAGAATGCGGACCGCATATTGGTCGCATTCTGTAACAGAACTTGAGTCATTTTTGAGGCCATTCTGCGGTCACTATGCGGACCGCATGTTGATTCTGCGGTCGCAAAGTGCACCGCAGATTCGCCCCGGCCCAGATTTTTGTAACATTTTGACCCGATCTCTTCTTTAATATAACACCTTTCACCCTCATTTTCTCATATCATCTTACCAAAATTAGAGAGAGAAGAGAGAGGTTTTAGAGAGAGCAGTTCTTCATCTTCAAAGATTATTCCAACCACTTAATTCCAAGGGATCCTAGGGCAAGGATTCAACTCCCCAATCTTTTCAAGGTAAAAACCCTAACTATTTTCTTTGATTTTCAGTTTTAAATTGGGTAAATAGAGGTTTGCATATAATATCTTTTGAAAATAGAATTTTTACACTCATGCATGATTATTGAACTTGATTTCTAGTAAAAAGAAGTGAGTAGAAGTAAGAGTCTTCAAGAACAAGGTTGGCAAGAGTAGGATATCTTGGGTAAGCATAAAGTAGGAAGAAAACTCATCATCAGGGTATGTATGGCTAATTTTGATTCTTGTAAAATCGCCCATATGTGTGAAATTGTTTGGCATGTGTTAATTTGAGAGATTTTATGTGATTTTTCGATATCATTGTTGGGAATTCAATTGATGATTGAACTACATGTGGTATGGTTTGATATATGAATTGAAATATGACAAAGGAATTGGAATTGGTAAAGAACTGAGAAAAATTGTTGTTATGGCATATATGGTTCCTTTTGGAAAGATATGAAACACTTGAATTGTGTGAATATTCTTAATTATGGAAATATTGTAACTTGGTTGTGATATTGGATTGATAAGTAATTGAGGACATGAAACAATGTGCAAGTTGCTTATTTGAACTTGTTGAAATTGTGTGTAGTACCTTATCTGCTGTTTGAAATTGTTGTGTTTTAAACTGTAAGGCGGGGTCGTGTTGCGCGCCGCAACGTGAGGAAATAAGGTGTGGGTTGGGGTGATAAGGGTGGCCGAGGTAATAAGGGTGGTCAGGGGAAATAAGGATGGAAAGCGATCGAAATCGCTATTGAAAATTGATATAAAAATCAATAATGTGAAATTGTGAAAGGAGACAACAGGAGAGTTTGCAACCTGTGGGGCACTGATTGCCCCTTTGTTTGACTACTTGTGCTTTACGTGATTGATTGGTTATTGTTAAATTGGTTGATTGTAGAAAGTGCTTTGTGTTGAGAATTATTTGAAATGAGGAAAATGTGGAAACATGGTTAGCTGGCTTAATTAATTGTTGATGTAATTCAATGGCTTGAGTTTACTTGGGACAAAGTTTGTCCATACATACCAATACAATTCAAGTGTACTGACGTCCCTTTTGCCGGGGACGCTACATTCGTGTTATGATTGTAGGTGGATCAGTAGCAGGCACTTCAGCTCATCGGCGGTAGTATCCTTCTCCTTCCACTGCCCGTTTTGGTGAGCCCCTTTCTTCCTTGGGGCCCTGTGTGGTTCATGCCACTTTTGTTTAGATTTCATTTTGGTTTTGTAAGGTATAGCCGGAGTCTTGTTACCGGCAAGTATTGTATTCCCCTTTTTGTATCCTAGAGGCTCTGTAGACATGTAAACTGTGGGACTCCAGTCTTATGTATATATTATGTTATGTCGGGCATTGTAAAAACTGCAAACTTGTTAATGAATCACTCGTATGGTTTTATTTGTTCAATGTGAAATCATTCATGGTTAGTAAGATATTTGGTTAATGAGAAGCAATCAGCACAGGGGTAACGCGTGGGAATGAAAGGCACCCAGGTCCGCTTGACTGGGGCAACCCGGTCAGGCGCCGGTCATGTTCCCCGATTTGGGGTGTGACAAACTTGGTATCAGAGCCAGGTTTTAAAGTGTCCTAGGATGTCACGGAGCCGTGTCTAGTAGTGCCCTTCTTATAGGTGTGTTGTCAACAACATCATATAAGTAGGGGGCTACACGGGCATTTAGGAATTTACCTATTTCTTTGTTAATCTATATCGTGCGGTAAAGTGCAATGTGGAAATTATCTGTGTCTAATTCGCGCCTTGTTCCCAAATTTTCAGAATATGGCACCTAAGAAGAAGGCTAGACTCGGCCTTAGGGCCAATGCCGGCCCAAGTGCGGCTGTTAATCATGTACCCGATGCCGTGGGAGAGAATGACCCACCGGTCCCGAATTTGCCTGGCCCATCTGTTCAAAACCCAAGTGTCCCTATTCCAGCTGCGGCAGAGGATGCCACCATTCCTCCTGCCAGTGTTCCTGACTCAGATACAGTTCCCGCTTCGGGCTCTAGTATCTCTAATGAAGATCTTAGGGGAGCCATTCATATGTTAACACAGTTAGTGGCCACCCAGGCCCAGATATCCCATGATGCCCCTGCATCCTCCAGCGGACAAGGAGATTTCTTTGGCTCTAGAGTCCACCAGTTCTTGCGATTGGCCCCTCCAGAATTTTCAGGTACCGATCCAGAGGCTGACCCACAGGAATTCCTTGATGAGATATACAAGACCCTCGGAGTGATGAAGGCTACAGATATAGAGGGGGTAGAGTTGGCCTCTTACAGGCTGAAGGGAGCGGCACGTTCATGGTTCGAAATGTGGGAGGATTCCCGTGAGGAAGGGAGCCCTCCGGCCGGATGGGATGAGTTCGTGGATGCATTTATGGACCACTTCTTACCTCTGCTGAGGCAATGGCAGCCCGTGCCACTGAGTTCGAGGTTCTCAAACAGGGCGGTATGAGTGTTTGGGAGTATCACATGGAGTTCGTAAGGTTGTCCAAGTACGCTCCTCATTTAGTATCGACCATGGATGCCCGGGTTCGACGGTTTGTTCAAGGCCTTAGCCCTTTGGTAGTGAATGAGGCCGCCACAGCAGCTTTGCACTCAGATATGAACTATGGGAGGATCGTGGGGTTTGCTCGGGCCACAGAGGCCAGGAAATTGAAGATTCGTGCAGAAAGAGAAAGTAGCAGCAGGGCCCGGTCAATGGGTCATTCAGGGAGATCACTTCCAGGGAAAGGGTCATCAGGGCCATCCCAGTCATATGCTCGGTCCTCCGCGAGTGCACCGCCATCCGTGCACAGTCATCAGTAGGGCAGTTACTCGAGACCTGGTTCAGACAGCAGGAGGTCTCGTCAGTCTGGTCGTCCTGGGGTGAGATCCCAGCAGCAAGGGAGACCTACATGCCCCAAGTGTGGGAGATTTCATACAGAAACTTGCTACCTTGACCTTCCAGTGTGCTTCGGGTGCGGGGTGAGAGGTCACATTCAGCGGGACTGCCGTGCACCCCGTCAGGGTATAGGTAGGGGATCTGCTCAGTCATCCGGTTCTTCAGCTGCTACATCATCAGCGCGTACTCCAGCATCAGCAGGGCGTGGTGCAGCTAGGGGTGGAGCTCATGGTAGGGGTGGACCCATCCGATTCTATGCATTGAGTGGCCGCCAAAATGCCGAGGCTTCTCCAGATGTGTTACAGGTATCCTGTCTGTTCAGACTATTGATTGCTATGCCCTTATTGATTCGGGGTCCTCCTTGTCTTATGTTACTCCATTCATTGCTTCAAGTTTTGGGATAGAACCCGAACAGCTTCATGAGCCATTCTCTGTGTCGACTCCGGTTGGTGATTCTATTTCAGCCTCACGAGTCTATAGAAATTGTGTTGTCACGGTGAGTGGCCGTGTTACCACAGCAGATCTTATTGAGCTTGGGATGGTTGATTTTGATGTAATTATGGGGATGGATTGGCTCTATTTGTGCTTTGCCAAACTTGACTGTCGAACGAGAGTTATGAGGCTCGAGTTCCCTAACGAGCCAGTTATTGAATGGAGAGGAAATGGTGTAGTGCCAAGGGGTAGGTTTATTTCCTACCTTAAGGCTTCGAAGATGATTAAGAAAGGGTGTATCTATCACCTGGTTCGGGTAACGGACACCACCTCGGAGGTGCCTACCCTCGAGTCCGTGCCAATTGTGAATGAATTTCCTGAAGTGTTTCCAGATGAGCTTCCAGGCATCCCGCCGGATAGGGAGATTGATTTCGGAATTGATGTATTGCCAGATACTCAGCCAATATCCATTCCACCTTACAGAATGGTGCCAGCAGAGTTAAGGGAGTTAAAGGAGCAAGTGAGGGATTTATTAGAGAAAGGGTTCATACGACCGAGTGTGTCGTCGTGGGGTGCTACGGTTCTCTTTGTCAGAAAGAAGGATGGGTCACTTCGAATGTGTATTGATTATCGGCAGCTCAACAAAGTCACCATCAAGAATAAATATCCTTTGCCTCGAGTGGATGATCTGTTTGACCAATTGCGGGGAGCGAAGTTCTTCTCAAAGATTGATTTACGGTCTGGGTACCACCAGCTAAAAATCAGGGATTAGGATATTCCTAAGACCTCATTCAGAACTCGTTATGGTCACTTCGAGTTTTTGGTCATGTCTTTTGGGATAACCAATGCCCCAGCAGCTTTCATGGACCTTATGAATCGGGTTTTCAAGCCATTCCTAGATTCCTTTGTAAATGTATTCATTGACGATATCCTCATCTACTCTCGAAGCAGGGAAGATCATGCCATTCACCTCAGACTTCTCATTGCAGACCCTTCTTCAGCATAAATTGTATGCCATGTTCTCAAAATGTGAGTTTTGGTTGGAGTCCGTAGCCTTTCTAGGGCATGTTATTTCCAGTGAGGGAATTCAGGTGGATCCTCAAAAGATTGCGGCAGTGAAAGATTGGCCTAGACCCACCACCCCGACAGAGATACGTAGCTTCTTGGGTTTGGCAGGGTACTATCGGAGGTTTGTAGAGGGATTCTCAACCCTCGCTTCCCCATTGACAAAGCTGACGCAAAAGGCAGTTAAGTTCCAGTGGTCCGAAGCGTGTGAGAAAAGTTTCCAGGAATTGAAGTCAAGATTGACCTCGGCACCAGTATTGGCCTTGCCAGAAGGCACAGAGGGATTTGTGGTTTATTGTGATGCCTCCAGGGTTGGTTTGGGATGTGTATTGATGCAGCACGGGAAAGTCATATCTTACGCTTCCAGGCAACTCAAGAATCACTAGAAGAATTATCCGACGCATGATTTGGAGCTTGCAGCTGTTGTGTTTGCTTCGAAAATATGGCGGCACTATCTTTATGGAGTTCATGTGGATGTGTTTTCAGATCACAAGAGCGTCAAGTATTTGTTCAATCAGAAGGAGCTAAATCTGAGACAGCGGCGGTGGTTAGAATTTCTCAAGGACTATGATATGAACATATTGTACCATCCGGGAAAGGCAAATGTGGTAGCCGACGCTCTTAGTCGAATATCCATGGGTAGTTTGGCTCATTTGGGTGTGGATCGGAGACCCCTGGCTCGAGAGGTTTACCAATTAGCCGGTTTGGGGGTTCGTATCTCGGCGTCGGCCGAGGGGATATCTTGGTGCATAATGGAGCGAGAATCATCATTGGTCGCGGAAATCCAGGAAAAACGGTTCATGGATCCAGGGATTGGTTCGGGTGAAGGAAGCGGTCATGAATAACAAGACCTCAACATTTGTACTCAAGCAGCAAAGATGGTGTATTGCGGTGTCAAGATAGACTATGTGTTCGGATGTGGACGAGCTTCGGGAAAGAGTGATGGCAGAGGCTCATACTTCCAGGTATTCCGTGCACCCTGGTTCAACTAAAATGTATCACGATCTCAAGGAGGTTTATTGGTGGAATGGTATGAAAAGGGATGTGGCAAGCTTTGTAGCTAAATGTCCGAACTGTCAACAAGTGAAGGCCGAGCATCAACGGCCTGGAGGATTAACTCAGCTTATAGAAATACCAAGGTGGAAATGGGAGATGATCAATATGGATTTCGTGGTAGGGTTACCTCACACTTAGCGTAAGTTCGATTCAATATGGGTGATAGTAGATCGACTCATCAAATCAGCTCACTTCCTACCTGTCAAGTCCACTGATACTGCGGAGCAATATGCAAGATTGTACATCAAGGAGATAGTAAGGCTTCATGGCACTCCACTTTCTATCATCTCGGATCGCGGGGCTCAGTTCACAGCTAACTTTTGGAAGAAGTTTCAGCAAGGTTTGGGAACTCAGGTGAATCTCAGCACAGCTTTCCATCCACAGACCGACGGTCAGGCCGAGCGGACCATTCGGACGCTTGAAGATATGTTGCGGGCTTGTGTCTTAGATTTTAAAGGTAATTGGGATGAACACTTGCCACTGATAGAATTTGCTTACAATAATAGCTATCATGCTAGCATTCGGATGGCCCCATTTGAGGCATTGTACGGGAGAAGATGTAGGTCGCCAATCGGGTGGTTTGAGGTAGGTGAAGCGGAATTGCTAGGGCCAGAGTATGGTGTACGAAGCTATGGAAAAGGTCAAGGTTATCCAGGAGAGAATGAAAACAGCACAGAGCCGTCAAAAGTCCTGTGCAGACGTTCGTCGAAGAGATTTGGAGTTTCAAGTTGATGATTGGGTGTTCTTAAGGGTATCTCCTATGAAGGGAGTCATGCGATTCGGAAAGAAAGGGAAATTGAGTCCTAGGTATGTCGGGCCCTATCGGATCGTTCAAAGGATTGGACAAGTTGCTTATAGGCTAGAGTTGCCTCCTGAGATGTCATCAGTGCACCCGGTAGTCCATGTGTCCATGTTGAAGAAAGTGATTGGAGATCCATCCACCATCATGCCAGTCGAGGCTATAGAGGTTAATGAAGATTTGTCATATGAAGAAGTTCCGGTCGCCATTCTTGATAGGCAAGTCCGTAAGTTGAGAAATAAGGAAGTTGCCTCTGTTAAAGTATTGTGGCGAAGTCAACAAGTTGAGGAGGCCACATGGGAAGCGGAAAAAGAGATGAAGGAAAAGTACCCCCATTTGTTTGATCAAGCCTAGAAGAAATTAAGTGACCCTCCTACTCCTAGTAACTGTCATGTTGTCTAAGTTGTTTCCCTCTTAGTATTAGTAAAGTCTCCTTCATTTTGTAATGAGTTAAATGTGTTGTTACCTTGGGTCACTTGAACCGTTCTTGATAAATGAAAGCCTCATAAAGATTTACGTGTTAAATAAACAACTAATAGTAAGTATAGATTGGTAATGGTTTGTTAAGTGTACATGGTGTGTTAAATTGGTTAAATAAGGTAAGAATTCATTGAAGTGACTAATTTTTGTGCAATTGTAACAATGTGATAGAATATGTGCATTCGTTGAGGTAAGAAAGTGTATACCAGTTGTGAAAAGTGTTGTATTTGTGTATTGTTGTTTGGTAACGTGTTTGGGGGGCCCTCTGACAGGTGGATATGTCCAAAATACAAAGGAAACTCTGGCGAAATTTTTCTAAAATATAAGAGTTAGTCAAAATTTTGATGGTTGCACATCATGTCTTTCAAAACCAACTCATTTATTTCAAAATCCTCATTCGAGGACGAATGATCTTAAGGGGGGGAGGATGTAAGGCCCCGTAAAATATTTGTGCATAAAACCTAGTAGCTATAGTGTCATGGTCCGAATAATGTGTTAGGAATGCGTCAAAAGTGTCAAATATGCGAAAATGTACCGCGATCAAGAATGCGGTCAAGAATGCGACCGCAATCCTGATATGCGGACCGCATTCTTGCCGCAAAGCTTTCCAGAAAGTCTCCCAAAATTGTGTTCAAAATGCGGTCGATATGCGATCGCATAGTGAATCTGCAGTGCACTTTGCGATCGCATATCGAGAATGCGGACCGCATATTGGTCGCATTCTGTAACAGAACTTGAGTCATTTTTGAGGCCATTCTGAGGTCACTATGCGGACCGCATGTTGATTCCGCGGTCGCAAAGTGCACCGCAAATTTGCCCCGGCCCAGATTTTTGTAACATTTTGACCCGATCTCTTCTTTAATATAACACCTTTCACCCTCATTTCCTCATATCATCTTACCACAATTAGAGAGAGAAGAGAGAGGTTTTAGAGAGAGCAGTTCTTCATCTTCAAAGATTGTTCCAACCACTTAATTCCAAGGGATCCTAGGGCAAGGATTCAACTCCCCAATCTTTTCAAGGTAAAAACCCTAACTATTTTCTTTGATTTTCAGTTTTAAATTGGGTAAATAAAGGTTTGCATATAATATCTTTTGAAAATAGAATTTTTACACTCATGCATGATTATTGAACTTGATTTCTAGTAAAAGAAGTGAGTAGAAGTAAGAGTCTTCAAGAACAAGGTTGGCAAGAGTAGGATATCTTGGGTAAGCATAAAGTAGGAAGAAAACTCATCACCAGGTATGTATGGCTAATTTTGATTCTTGTAAAATCGCCCATATGTGTGAAATTGTTTGGCATGTGTTAATTTGAGAGATTTTATGTGATTTTTCGATATCATTGTTGGGTATTCAATTGATGATTGAACTACATGTGGTATGGTTTGATATATGAATTGAAAGATGACAAAGGAATTGGAATTGGTAAAGAACTGAGAAAAATTGTTGTTATGGCATATATGGTTCCTTTTGGAAAGATATGAAACACTTGAATTGTGTGAATATTCTTGATTATGGAAATATTGTAACTTGGTTGTGATATTGGCTTGATAGGTAATTGAGGACATGAAACAATGTGCAAGTTGCTTATTTGAACTTGTTGAAATTATGTGTAGTACCTTATCTGCTGTTTGAAATTGTTGTGTTTTAAACTGTAAGGCGGGGTCGTATTGCGCGCCGCAACGTGAGGAAATAAGGTGTGGGTTGGGGTGATAAGGGTGGCCGAGGTAATAAGGGTGGTCAGGGGGCAATAAGGATGGAAAGCGATCGAAATCGCTATTGAAAATTGATATAAAAATCAATAATGTGAAATTGTGAAAGGAGACAACAGGAGAGTTTGCAACCTGTGGGGCACTGATTGCCCCTTTGTTTGACTACTTGTGCTTTACGTGATTAATTGGTTATTGTTAAATTGGTTGATTGTAGAAAGTGCTTTGTGTTGAGAATTATTTGATATGAGGAAAATGTGGAAACCTGGTTAGCTGGCTTAATTAATTGTTGATGTAATTCAATGGCTTGAGTTTACTTGGGACAAAGTTTGTCCATACATACCAGGTACAATTCAAGTGTACTGACGTCCCTTTTGCCGGGGACGCTACATTCGTGTTATGATTGTAGGTGGATCAGTAGCAGGCACTTCAACTCATCGGCAGTAGTATCCTTCTCCTTCCACCGCCCGTTTTGGTGAGCCCCTTTCTTCCTTGGGGCCCTGTGTGGTTCATGCCACTTTTGTTTAGATTTCATTTTGGTTTTGTAAGGTATAGCCGGAGCCTTGTTACCGGCAAGTATTGTATTCCCCTTTTTGTATCCTAGAGGCTCTGTAGACATGTAAACTGTGGGACTCCGGTCTTATGTATATATTATGTTATGTCGGGCGTTGTAAAAACGCAAACTTGTTAATGAATCACTCGTATGGTTTTATTTGTTTAATGTGAAATCATTCATGGTTAGTAAGATATTTGGTTAATTAGAAGCAATCAACACAGGGGTAACGCGTGGGAATGAAAGGCACCCAGGTCCGCTTGACTGGGGCAACCCGGTCAGGCGCCGGTCATGTTCCCCGATTTGGGGCGTGACACGAACAACACTATTTTGATGGAGAAGGCACTTAGCCTGATTCTGGGTTCGAGCGAGATTAAACTGAACCTTTTTTATGGAGAAGGCACTTATCTTGAGTAACATTTAAAGAAGGTCGAAATGCACTATTTTGATTGCGAAGGAACTTAGACTAAGTCCCAATTCGTGCTAGCTCAAACTGCGTTGTGTTGATGGCAAAGGCACTTAGCCTAAGTCCTAGTCTGAGCAAGGTCGAACAACACTGTTTTGATGGCGAAGGCACATTTCTTGAGTGCCAATTCGAGCGAGGTTGAACTGCACTATTTTGATGGCGAAGGGACTTAGCATGAGTACCAGTTCGAGCAAGGTCAAATTGCACTATATTGATGGCGAAGGCACTTAGACTGACTCTCGGTTCGAGCGAGTTCAGATTGCACAACTTTGATGGCAAAGGCACTTAGTCTGAGTCGCAGTTCAAGAGTGGTTGAAATGCATTATTTTGATGGCATAGGCACTTAGCCAGATTCCTAGTTCGAGCGAGGCCAAACTGCACTATATTGATGGCAAAGGCACTGAGCCTGAGTCCCAGTTCCAGTGAGGTTGAACTGCACTATTCTGATGGCGAATGCACTTAGATTAAGTCCTAGTTCGATCAAAGTCAAATTGCACTATTAATATGGAAAAGGCACTTATCATGAGTCCCGGTTCGAGCGAGGTTTATCTGCTCTGTATTGATCGCAAAGGCACTTAGCCTAGGTCTCAGTTCGAGCGAGGTCGAACTGCACTATTTTGAACGTGAAGGCCCTTACCATGAGTCCCGATTCGAGCGAGGTTGAACTGCATTGTTTTAATGGGGAAGGCACTTACCCTACGTCCTAGTTCAAGCGAGGTTGAACAATACAATTTTGATGGAATAGTAACTTAGCCTGAGTCCTAGTTTGAGCGACTTCGAACTACACTGTTTTGATGATAAAGGCACTTAGACTGAGTCCCATTTTGAGTGAGGTTGAACTGCACAATTTTGATGGCAAAGGCACTTAGCCTGATTCCCAGTTCGAGAGAGGTAAAAATGCATTATTTTGATGGTGTAGGCACTTAGCCTGAGTCCTAGTTCGAGTGAGGTCGAACTGCACTTTTGTGATGGTGAAGGCACATAGCCTAAGTCCCATTTTAGCAAAGACAAACTGCACTCTTTTGATGGTGAAGGAACTTAGCTTGAGTCCATGTACGACCAAGGTTGAAATGCACTGTTTTGATGGCGCAGGAACTTAGCCTGAGTCCCGATTCGTACGAGGTCAACCTACACTATTTTTATAGCTAAGGCAATTAGACTTAGTCCCAGTTCGAGCAAGGTTGAGCTACACTATTTTGATGGTGAAGGCACTTAGCTTGAGTCCCATTTCTAGTGAAGTCAAACTGGACTATATTGATAGCGAAGGCATTTAGATAGAGCCTAGTTCGAGCAAGGTCAAACTACACTATTTTAATAGCGAAGGTACTTAGCTTGAGTCCCGGTTCGAGCAAGGTCAAACTGCACCATTTTGATGGCGAAGACACTTAGCTTCAGTCTCAGTTTGAGCGAGGTTAAACTACACAATATTGATGGTGAGGGCACTCAACATGAGTCCAAGTTCGAGTGAGGTCGAACTGCACTATTTTGATGGGGAAGACACTTATCTTGAGTCCCAGTTCGAGCAAGGTCAAACTACACTGTTTTGTTGGCGAACAAACATAGCCTGATTCCTAGTTCGAGCGAGGTCAAACTGCATTCTTTTGATGGGGAAGGCACTCAGCCTAAGTCCCCGTTCGAGCAAGGTAGAACTGTGGTGAAGTCACATAGCTTGTGTGCCGATTCTAGTGAGGTCAAAGTACAATGTTTTGATGGGAGGCACTTAGCCTAATTCCCGGTTCGAGCAAGGTCAAACTGCACCATTTTGATGGCTAAGGCACTTAGCCTGAGTCCCAGTTCAAGCAAGGTCGAACAACACTATTTTGATGGCGAAGGCACTTAGCCTAAGTCTTGATTCGAGCGAGGTTGAACTGCGCTCTTTTGATGGCGAAGACACTTAGATTGAGTCCCAGTTCAAGCAAGGTCGAATAACACTGTTTTGATTGCGAAGTCAGTTAGCCTGAGTCTTAATTCGAGCACGATCGAACTGCACTTTTTTAATGGCGATGGCACTTAGCCTGAGTCCCAATTTGAGTCAGACCGCACTGCACAATTTTGATGGCAAAGGCACTTATCCTAAGTCCTAGTTCGAGAGAGGTCGAAATGTACTATTTTGACGGCATAGGCACTTAGCCTGATTCCCAAATCGAGTGAGGTATAACTGAGCTATTTTGATGGTGAAGGCATTTAGCCCGAGTCCTACTTTTAGCAAGGTCGAACATCAGTATTTTTATGTCGAAGGCACTTAGCTACAGCTCCAGTTTGAGCGAGTTCAAATTGCACTATTTTGATGGAGAAGGCACTAAGCTTGAGTCCCAGTTCAAGTGTGGTCGAACTACAATAATTTGATGATGAAGGCACTTAGCTTGAGTCCCTATTTGAGCAAGATCGAATGCAGTGTTTTGATGATGAAGACACGTAGCTTGAGTCCCAATTTCATTGATGTTGAATTACACTGTTTTGATGGCACATGCACTTAGCCTGAGTCCCATTTTGAGTGAGGTTGAGCTGCACTACTGTGATGGCGAAGGCACTTAGCCTGAGTCCCATTTCAAGCGATGTCAAACAGCACTATTTTGATGGCGAAGGCACTTAGCTAGAGCCCTAGTTCATGCAAAGTCAAACTGCACTATTTTGATGGCGATTGCAATTAGCTTGAGTTCCAATTTAAGCAAGGATAATCTACACAGTTTTGATGGCAAAGGGAGTTAGCCTTAATCCTAGTACGAGTAAGGTCGAACTACACTATTTTGATGGCAAAGGCACTTATCTTGAGTCCTGATTCGAGCAAGGATAAATTGCTCTATTGGCAAGAGGCACTTAGCCTGATTCCTAGTTCGAGCGAGGTCGAACTACACTATTTTGTTAGTGAAGGCACTTAGCCTGAGTCCCACTACGAGTAAGGTCAAACTGTACTGTTTTGACGGCGAAGGCACTTAGCTTGAATCCCAGTTCGAGCGAGGTCAAGCTACACTTCTTTGTTGGTTAAGGCACATAGGCTGATTCACTGTTCGAGCGAGGTCAAACTGCACCTTTTTGGTGGCAAAGGCAATTAGCCTGAGTCACAGTTCGAGCAAGGTCGAACTACACTATTTTGATGGTGAAGTCACTTAGCTTGAGTCCCTATTTGAGCAAGGTCGAACAACACTATTTTGATGTCGAAGGCATTTAGCTTAAGTCCTAGTTCAAGCAAGGTTGAACTGCACTATTTTGATGGCGAAGGCCCTTAGATTGAGTCTCGATTCGAGTGAGATCAAACTGAACAATTTTTATGGAAAAGGGACTTAGCCTGAGTCCTAGATTGAGAGAGGTTGAAATGCACTATTTTGACCGATACCTAGTTCGAGCGAGGACAAAGTGCAGTATTTTGATAGCGAAGGCACTGAGACTGAGTCCCAGTTCCAATGAGGTCGAACTGCATTATTTTGATGGCGAAGGCATTTAGATAGAGTCCTAGTTCAAGCGAGGTCAAATTGCACTATTTTGATGGCGAAGGCACTTAGCTAGAGTCCCGGTTCGAGCATGGTTGAACTGCACTATTTTTATGGTGAAGGCACTTAGACTAGGTCCCAATTTTAGAGAGGTTGAACTTCACTATTTTGATGGTGAAGGCACTTATCGTGAGGCCTAGTGCGAGCAAGGTCAAATTACACTCATTTGATTGAGAAGGCACTTATCTTTAGTCCTAGTTCAAGCGAAGTCGAATTGCACTATTTTGATAGCGAAGGCAATTAGCCTGAGTCCCGGTTTGAGCGAGGTGGAACTACACTATTTTGATGGCGAAGGCACTTAGAATGAGTCCCAACTTGAGCGAGATCAAACTACACAATTTTGATGGCGAAGGAGCTTAGCTTGAGTCCTAGTCCACGCAACGTCAAACTTCACTATTTTTATAGCGAAGGCAATTAGACTGAGTCCCAGTTTGAGCGAGGTCCAGCTGCACTATTTTGATGGCGAAGGCACTTAGCTTAAGTCCCATTTCTAGTGACGACGGACTTCACTATTTTGATGGCGAAGGCACTTAGATAGAGCCCAGTTTGAGCGAGGTCAAACTGCACTATTTTGATAGCGAAGGCACTTAGCTTGAGTCCTGGTTCGATCAAGGTCAAACTTCACTTTTTTAATGGCGAAAACACTTTTCTTGTGTCTCAGTTTGAGCGAGGTTGAACTGCACTATGTTGATGGTGAAGGCACTTAGCATGATTCCAAGTTCGAGTGAGGTCAAACTGTACCGTTTTGATGGGGAAGACACTTAGCTTCAGTCCAGGTTTGAGCAAGGTCAAACTGCACTATAGTGTTGGTGAACACATTTAGCTTGATTCATAGTTCAAGCGAAGTTGAACTGCACTATTTTGATGGTGAAGACTCTTAGACCGAGTCCCCGTTCAAGCAAGTTAGAACTGCACTGTTTTGATCGTGAAGGCACATAGCTTGAGTCCCAATTCTAGTGAGGTCAAACTACTCTGTTTTGATGGCAGGCACTTATCCTAAGTCCTCGTTCAACCAATGTCGAACTGCACTATTTTGATGGCTAAAGGCACTTGGCCCAAGTATTTATTTGAGCGAGGTAAAACTGTGCTATTTTGATGGCGAAGGCACTTAGACGGACTCCCAGTTTGATCAAGGTCGAACAACACTGTTTTGATGGCGAAGGCAGTTAGCCTGAGTCCTATGTCGAGCAAGGTCAAACTGCACCATTTTGATGGCGAAGGAACTTAGACTGAGTCCCAGTTCGAGCAAGGTCAAACTGCACTATTTTGATGGTGATGGCACTCAGACTGAGTCCCGGTTCGAGCGAGACCAAACTACACAATTTTGATGGTAAAGGCACTTAGCCTAAGTCCTAGTTCGAGAGAGGTCGAAATGCACTATTTTGACGGCGTAGGCACCTGGCCTGATTCTCAGCTCGAGCGAGGTAGAATTGATCTATTTTTATTTTGAAGGCACTTAGCCCAGAGTCCCACTTCAAGCGAGGTCGAACATCACTATTTTGATGGTAAAGGCACTTAGTTATAGTTCCAGATTGAGCGAGGTCAAACTGCACTACGATGGAGAAGGCACTTAGCTGGAATTCCGGTTCGAGCAAGGCCGAACTACACTGTTTTGATGGAGAAGGCACTTAGCTTGAGTCCTTGTTCAAGTAAAATTGAAATGTAGTGTTTTGATGGCGAAGTCATATAGCCTGATTCCCAGTTTGATTGTTGTTGAATTGCACTATTTTGATGGCACATACACATAGCCTGAGTCCTAGTTTGAGCGAGGTTGAAGTGCACTATTTTGATGGCGAAGGCACTTAGTCTGAGTCCCATTTCCAGTGAGGTCGAACAACACTATTTTGATGGAGAAGTCTCTTAGCTAGACTCCTAGTTCGAGCAAGATCAAACTGCAATATTTTGATGGCGAAGGCACTTAGCTTGAGTCCCAGTTCAAGCAAGGACAAACTGCACAGTTTTGATGGCAAAGGCACTTAGCCTGAGTCCCAGTACGAGTGAGGTTGAACTGCACTATTTTGATGGCGAAGGCACTGAGCTTGAGTCCCGATTCGAGCAAGGTCGAACTGCACTGTTTTGATGTTGATGGCACTTAGACTGAGTCCCGGTTCGAGCGAGACCAAGCTACACAATTTTGATGGTGAAGGCACTTAGCCTGTGTACTAGTTCGAGAGAGGTTGAACTGCACTATTTTGATCGCGAAGACTCTTAGACTGAGTCCCCGTTCTAGCAAGGTAGAACTGCACTGTTTTGATCGTGAAGGTACATAGCTTGAGTCCCAATTCGAGTGAGGTCAAGCTACTCTGTTTTGATGGCAGGCACTTAGCCTGAGTCCCAGTTCGAGTGAGGTCAAACTGCACTATTTTGATGGCAAAGGCACTTAGCCTGAGTGCTATTTCCAGTGAGGTCGAACATCATTATTTTGATGGCAAAGGCACTTAGGTAGAGCCCTAGTTCGAGATAGGTCAAACTGCACTAGTTTGATAGCGAAAGCACTTAGCTTGAGTCCCGGTTCGAGCAAGGTTAAACTACACTATTTTGATGGCAAAGGCACTTAGCCTGAGTCCTAGTTCAAGCAAAGTCGAACTGCACTATTTTGATGGCGAAGCCAATTAGACTAAGTCCTAATTCGAGCGAGGTCGAACAACATTGTTATGAAGGCGAAGGCATTTATCCTGAGTCCCAGTTCGAGCAAGGTGGAACTGCACTATTTTGATGGCGAAGGCACACAGCCTGAGTCCCAGTTTGAGCAAGGCCGAACTGCACTATTTTTATGGTGAAGGTATATAGACTGAATAGCGATTAGAGCGAGATGAAACGGTACAATTTTGATGGCGAAGGCACTTAGCTTGATTCCCAGTTTGAGAGAGGTTGTAATGCACTATTTTGATGGCGTATGCACTTAGCCCGAGTCCCAGTTTGAGCGAGGTCAAACTATACTTCTTTGATGGTGAAGGCACTTAGATAGAGTCATAGTTCAAGCGAGGTCGAACTACATTGTTTTGATGGCAAAGGAACTTAGCTTGAGTCCCTGTTCGAGTGAGGTTGAAATGCACTGTTTTGATGGCGTAGGCTCTTAGCCTAAGTCCTAGTTTGATCAAGGTCAAACTGCACTATTTTTATGGTGGAGGCCCTTAGCCCGAGTCCTGGTTTGAGCGAGGTCAAACTGCACTATGTTTATAGCAAAGGAACTCAGTATGAGTCCCAGTTCGAGAGTGGTCGAACTGCATAATTTTGACGGTGAAGGGACTTACCCTGAGTACGGGTTCGAGCCACATCGAACTGCCCCATTTTGGCGGGGAAGGCTCTTACCATGAGTCCCAGTTCATGCGAGGTCAAACCATACTATTTTGATGGCAAAGGAACTTCGCCGGAGTCCCAGTTCTAGCAACGTTGAACTGCAGCATTTTGATGAAAAAGGCACTTAAACTGAGTCCTGGTTCGAGCGAGGTTGAACTGCATAGTTTTGATGGCAAAGGCACTTAGCCTAAGTCCTAGTTCGACAGAGGTCGAAATGCACTATTCTGATGGCGTAGTCACTTAGCTTAAGTCCTAGCTTGAGCAAGGTCGAACTGCACTATTGTGGTGCTGAAGGCACTTAGCCTGTGTCCAATTTTGAGCGAGGTCAAACTGCACTATTTTGATAGTGAAGGCACTTAGCTTGAGTCCCAGTTTGAGCAAGGTCGAAATGCACTATTTTGATGGAGAAGGCACGTAGCATGAGTCCCAGTTTGCGCGAGGTCGAACTGCACTGTTATGATGGCACATGCACTAAGCCCGAGTCCCGATTTTCATGAGGTCAAACTGTACTATTTTTATAGTGAAGGCAATTAGACTGAGTCCCAGTTTGAGCGAGGTCCAACAACACTATTTTGATGGCGAAGGCACTTAGAATGAGTCCCAATTCTAATGAAGTCGAACTGCACTATTTTGATGGCAAAGGCACTTGGATAGATCCCCAGATCAAGGAAGGTCAAACTACACTATTTTGATTGCGAAGGCACTTAGCTTGAGTCCCGGTTCAAGCAAGGTAAAACTACACTGTTTTGATGGCGATGACACATAGCCCGAGTCCCAGTTTGATCGAGGTTGAACTGCATTGTATTGATAACGAAGGTACTTAGCCCGAGTCCTAGTTCAATTGAGGCTGAACTGCATTGTTTTGATAGGGAAGGAACATAGCTTGAGTCCCGGTTTGAGCAAGATCAAACTGCACTATTATTTTGGTGAACGTACTTTGCCGGATTCCTAATTTGAGCGCGGACGAACTGCACTATATTGATAGTGAAGGCACTTAGCCTGAGTCCCCGTTCAAGTAATATTGAACTGAACTGCTTTGATGGAGAAGGCTCTTAGCTTGAGTCCCGGTTCGAGTGAGGTCTAACTACACTATTTTGATGGCGAAGGCATTTAACCTGAAATGCGATTCGAGCCAGGTCAAACTGCACAATTTTGATGGCGCAAGAACTTAGCCTAAGTCCCATTTCAAACAAGATCGAACTGTACTATTTTGATTGTGAAGGCACTTAGCATAAGTCTCAATTCGAGTAAGGTTGAACTACACTGTTTTGATGGCCAAGTCACTTAGACTGAGTCCTAGTTCTCGCAAAGGTCGAACAACATTGTTTACTAGCAAAGGCACTTAGCCTGAGTCCCAATTTGAGCAAGGTCGAACTGCACTATTTGGATGACGAAGGCACTTAGCCAGAGTCCTAGTTCGAGCAAGTTCGAACTACACTATTTTTATGTCGAAGGCACATAGACTGAGTCCTGGTTCGAGCAAGATCAAATTGCACAATTTTGATGGTGAAGGCACTTAGCTTGAGTCCTAGTTTGATAGAGGTAAAAATTCACTATTTTGATGGCGTAGGCACTTAGCCTGATTCCGAGTTCGAGCGAGGTCGAACTGTGATATTTTGATGGTGAAGGCACATAGCCTGAGTCCTAGTTCCAGCGAGGTCGAAGTGCACTATTTTGATGTCGAAGGCACTTAGCTACAATCCTAGTTTGAGTGAGGTCAAACTGCACTATTTTGATGGAGAAGGCCCTAGCTTGAGTCCCAGTTCGAACAAGGTCGAAATGAATTGTTTTGATGGCAAAGGCATTTAGCTTAAGTCTTTATTCGAGCAAGATTGAAATGGAGTGTTTTGATGGTGAAGACACGTAGCCTGAGTCCTACTTTGAGCGAGGCTGAACTACACTGTTTTTTATGGCACAGGCAGTTAGCTTGAGTCCCTATTCAAGCAAGGATGAACTGCACTATTTTGATGGCGAAGGCTCTTAGCCTGAGTCCCATTTCCAGCAAGGTCAAACTGCACTATTTTGATGGCAAAGACACTTTTCTAGAGCCCTAGTTCAAGCGAGGTCAAACTACACTATTTTGATAGCAAAGGCACTTATCTTGCGTCCCAATTCAAGCAAGGACAAACTACACTGTTTTGATGGCAAAGGCACTTAGCCGGAGTCCCAGTTCGATTGAGTTTGAACTGCGTTATTTTGATGGCGAAGGTACTAAGCTTGAGTCTTGGTTCGAGCAAGGTCGAACTGCACTATTTTGTTGGCAAAGGCACTTAGCCCGATTCCTAGTTTGAGCAAGGTCAAACTGCACTATTTTGATGGCGAAGGCACTTAGCCTAAGATCCTAGTTCGAGCAAGGCCAAACTACACTATTTTGATAGTGAAGGCACTTAGCTTGAGTCCCAGTTCAAGCGAGGTCGAACTGCACTATTTTGATGGCGAAGGAACTTTGCTTAATTCCCTATTTTAGCAAGGTTGAAATGCACTATTTTGATGTAGAGCACGTAGCCTCAGTCCCAGTTTGAGCAAGGTCGAACTGCACTATTTTTTATTGTGCAGGCACTTAGCTTGAGTCTCGGTTCGAGCGAGGTTGAACTGCACTATTTTTATGGCTAAAGCACTTAGCCTGAGTCATACTTCGAGTGAGGTCGAACTGCACTATTTTGATAGAAAAGGTACTTAGGTAGAGCCCTAGTTTGAGCCAGGTAAAACTGCACTATTTTGATGGCAAAGGCACTTAGCTTGAGTCTCGGTTCAAGCAAGGTTCAACTGCACTATTTTGATAGTGAAGGCCCTTAGCCTAAGTCCTAATTGGAGCGAGGTCGAACTGTGTTGTTTTGAAGGCTAAGGCACTTAGACCGAGTCACTGTTCGAGCGCGGTCGAACCACATTATTTTGAAGAAAAAGGCAGTTAGCTGAAGTCTCAGTTCAAGCAATGTTGAACTGCAATATTTTGATGGCAAAGGCACTTAGCCTAAGTCCTAGTTTGAGCAAGTTCAAACTCCACCATTTTGATGGTGAAGGTACTTAGACTGAATACCGATTAGAGCGAGATCAAACTGTACAAATATTGATGGCGAAGGCACTTAGCTTGAGTCCATTTTGAGAAAGGTTGTAATGCACTATTTTGATGGCGTATGCACTTAGCCTGAGTCCTGGTTCGAGTGAGGTAAAACTACACTTCTTTGATGGCGAAGGCATTTAGATTGAGTCCTAGTTCAAGCGAGGTGAACTGCACTGTTTTGATGGCAAATGAACTTAGCTTGAGTCCCTATTCGAGTGAGGTCGAAATGCACTGTTTTGATGGCATAGGCACTTAGCCTGAATCCTAGTTTGATCATGGTCGAACTGCGCTATTTTTATGGCGGAGGCACATAGCCTGAGTCCTAGTTCGGGAGAGGTTGAACTGCACTATTTTTATGATGAAGGCACTTACCCTGAGTCCCGGTTCAAGCCACATCAAATTGCACCATTTTGACGGGGAAGGCTCTTACTATGAGTCCCATTTCAAGCGTGGTCAAACAATACTATTTTGATGGCAAAGGAACTTAACATGAGTCCCAGTTCTAGCAAAGTAGAACTATACTATTTTGATGGAAAAAGCACTTAGACTGAGTCCGGGTTCAAGCGAGGTTGAATTAAATAGTTTTGATGGAAAAGGCAGTTATCCTAAGTCTTAGTTTGACAGAGGTTGAAATGCACAATTCTAATGGCGTAGGCACTTAGCCTAAGTCCTAATTTGAGCAAGGTCGAACTACACTATTGTGATGGTGAAGGCACTTAGCTTGTGTCCCAGGTTCGAGCGAGGTCATACCGCACTATTTCGATGGCGAAGGCACTTAGCTTGAGTCCCTGTACGAGCAAGGTCAAAATGCACTATTTTGATGGCGAAGGCACGTAGCCTGAGTCCTAGTTTGAGCAAGGTCGAAATGTACTATTATGATGGCCCAGGCACTTAGCGTAAGTTCCAGTTTGCGTAAGGTCGAACTGCACTATTTTTATAGAGAAGGCAATTAGACTGAGTCCCAGTTTGAGCGAGGTCCAATAGCAATATTTTGATGGCCAAGGCACTTAGATAGAGCCCCAAATCGGTCAAGGTCAAACTACATTATTTTGATAGCAAAGACACTTAGCTTGAGTCCCAGTTCGAGCAATGAAAAACTACACTGTTTTGATGGAAAAGACACTTTGCCTGAGTCCCAGTTTGAGCGAGGTTGAACTGCATTGTATTGATGGCGAAGGCACTTAGCTTGAGTCCTAGTTCGAGTGAGGTTGAACTTCACTGTATTGATGGGGAAGGCACTTAGCTTGAGTCCTGGTTAGAGCAAGGTCAAACTGCACTATTTTGTTGGCGAATGCACATAACCTGATTCCTAGTTTGAGCGTGGTCAAATGCACTATTTTGATGGCGAAGGCACTTAGCCTGAGTCCCTGTTCGAGCAAGGTCTAACTGCACTATTTTGATGGCGAAGGCAGTTAGCTTGAGTCCCGATTTGAGTGAGGTTGAACTACACTATTTCGATAACGAATGCACTTAGACTGAGTCTTGGTTCAAGTGAGGTCGAACTGCACCATTTTGATGGTGAAGGCACCTAGCCTTTGTCCCAGTTCGAGCAAGGTCGAACTGCACTATTTGAACGGCGAAGGCACTTAGCCTAAGTCTTGATTCAAGCGAGGTCGAACTACGTTGTTTTGATGGCCAAGGCACTTAGACTGAGTCCTAATTTGAGCAAGGTCAAACAACACTATATTAATGGTAAAGGATCTCAGCCTGAGTCCCAATTCGAGCAAGGTCAAACTGCACTATTTTAATAGTGAAGGCATTTAGCCTAAGTATTGATTCGTTCGAGGTTGAACTGCGCTGTTTTGATGACCAAGGCACCTAGACTATATCCCACTTCGAGTAAGATCGACCAACACTATTTGAATGGCAAAGGCTCTTAGTCTGAGTCCATATTCGAGCAAGGTTGAACAATACTATTTTGACGGTGAAGGCACTTAGCCTGAGTCCTAGTTCGAGCAAGGTCGCACTGTACTATTTTGACGGCGAAGGCACTTAGACTGAGTCCCAATTTGAGCGAGATCAAATTGCACAATTTTGATGGCGAAAGTACTTAGCTTGATTCCCAATTTGATAGAGGTGGAAATGCACTATATTGGTGGCATAGGCATTTAGCCTGAGTTCCGGTTCGAGCGAGGTCGAACTACGCTATTTTGATGGTGAAGGAATTTAGCCTAAGTCCCAGTTACAACAAGGTCGAACAATACTATTTTGATGGCGAAGGCACTTAGCTATAGCCTAGTTCGAGCGAGGTTAACTGCACTGTTTTGATGGAGAAGGCACATAGCTTGAGTCCCGATTTGAGCATGGTTGAACAGCACTATATTGATGGTGAAGGCACTTAGGTTGAGTCCCAATTCGAGCAAGATCAAAATGCAGTGTTTTGATGCTGAAGACATGTAGCCTGAGTCCTAGTTTGAGCGAGGTTGAACTGCACTAATTTGATGGCACATGCACTTAGCCTGAGTCCCTATTCGAGCAAGGTTGAACTTCACTAATTTTATAATAAAGGCACTTCGACTGATTCCCAGTTTGAGCGAGTTTGAACTGCACCATTTTGATGGAAAAGGCACTTAGCCTGAGTCTCATTTACAGCGAGGTCGAACTGCACTATTTTGATGGCGAAGGCACTTAGATAAAACCCCAATTTGAGCGAGGTCAAACTGCACTACTTTTATAATTAAGGCAGTTAGATTGCGTCCCAATTCAAGCAAGGACAAACTGCACTATTTGGATGGCAAAGGCATTTAGCCTGAGTACCAGTTGGAGTGAGATTGAATTGCATTATTTTGATGGGGAAGGTACTTATCTTGAGTCCCCATTCGAGCAATGTCGAACTGCACTATTTTGTTTGCAAAGGCACTTAGCCTTATTCCTAGTTCAAGTGAGGTCGAACTGACTATTTCAATGGCGAAGGCAGTTAGCCTGAGTCCCGGTTCGAGCAAGGCCAAACTGCACTATTTTGTTGGTGAAGGAACATAGCTTGAATCCTGGTTCGAGCAAGATCGAACAACACTGTTTTGATGGAGAAGGCGCTTAGCCTGATTCTGGGTTCGAGAGAGTTTAAACTGCACCTTTTTTATGGAGAAGGCACTTATCTTGAGTAATATTTAAAGAAGGTCGAACTGCACTATTTTGATGGCGAAGGCACTTAGCCTAAGTCCCAATTCGTGCTAGCTCAAACTGCGCTGTGTTGATGGCAAAGGCACTTAGCTTGAGTCCTAGTTCGAGCAAAGTCGAACTGCACTATTTTGATGGCGAAGCCAATTAGACTAAGTCCTAATTCGAGCGAGGTCGAACTGTGTTTTTTTGATGGCTAAGGCACTTAGCCTGAGACACTGTTCGAGTAAGGTCGAACAACATTGTTATGAAGGCGAAGGCATTTAGCCTGAGTCCCAGTTCGAGCAAGGTGGAACTGCACTATTTTGATGGTGAAGGCACATAGCCTGAGTCCCAGTTTGAGCAAGGCCGAACTGCACTATTTTTATGGTGAAGGTATATAGACTGAATAGCGGTTAGAGCGAGATAAAACGGTACAATTTTGATGGCGAAGGCACTTAGCTTGATTCCCAGTTTGAGAGAGGTTGTAATGCACTATTTTGATGGCGTATGCACTTAGCCCGAGTCCCAGTTCGAGCGAGGTCATACTATACTTCTTTGATGGTGAAGGCACTTAGATAGAGTCATAGTTCAAGCGAGGTCGAACTACATTGTTTTGATGGCAAAGGAACTTAGCTTGAGTCCCTGTTCGAGTGAGGTTGAAATGCAGTGTTTTGATGGCGTAGGCTCTTAGCCTAAGTCCTAGTTTGATCAAGGTCAAACTGCACTATTTTTATGGTGGAGGCCGTTAGCCCGAGTCCTGGTTCGAGCGAGGTCAAACTGCACTATGTTTATAGCAAAGGCACTCAGTATGAGTCCCAGTTCGAGAGTGGTCGAACTGCATAATTTTGACGGTGAAGGGACTTACCCTGAGTACGGGTTAGAGCCACGTCGAACTGCCCCATTTTGGCGGGGAAGGCTCTTACCATGAGTCCCAGTTCATGCGAGGTCAAACCATACTATTTTGATGGCAAAGGAACTTCGTCGGAGTCCCAGTTCTAGCAACGTTGAACTGCAGCATTTTGATGGAAAAGGTACTTAGACTGAGTCTTGGTTGGAGCGAGGTTGAATTGCATAGTTTTGATGGCAAAGGCACTTAGCCTAAGTCCTAGTTCGACAGAGGTCGAAATGCACTATTCTGATGGCGTAGGCACTTAGCTTAACTCCTAGCTTGAGCAAGGTCGAACTGCACTATTGTGGTGCTGAAGGCACTTAGCCTGTGTCCAATTTTGAGCGAGGTCAAACTGCACTATTTTTATAGTGAAGGCACTTAGCCTGAGTCACTATACGAGCAAGGTCGAAATGCACTATTTTGATGGAGAAGGCACGTAGCATGAGTCCCAGTTTGCGCGAGGTCGAACTGCACTGTTATGATGGCACATGCACTAAGCCCGAGTCCCGATTTTCGTGAGGTCAAACTGTACTATTTTTATAGTGAAGGCAATTAGACTGAGTCCCAGTTTGAGCGAGGTCCAACAACACTATTTTGATGGTGAAGGCACTTAGAATGAGTCCCAATTCTAATGAAGTCGAACTGCACTATTTTGATGGCAACGGCACTTGGATAGATCCCCAGATCAAGTAAGGTCAAACTACACTATTTTGATTACGAAGGCACTTAGCTTGAGTCCCGGTTCAAGCAAGGTAAAACTACACTGTTTTGATGGCGATGACACATAGCCCGAGTCCCAGTTTGATCGAGGTTGAACTGCATTGTATTGATAACGAAGGTACTTAGCCCGAGTCCTAGTTCAATTGAGGCTGAACTGCATTGTTTTGATAGGGAAGGCACATAGCTTGAGTCCCGGTTTGAGCAAGATCAAACTGCACTATTATTTTGGTGAACGTACTTTGCCGGATTCCTAATTTGAGCGCGGACGAACTGCACTATATTGATAGTGAAGGCACTTAGCCTGAGTCCCCGTTCAAGTAATATTGAACTGAACTGCTTTGATGGCGAAGGCTCTAAGCTTGAGTCCCGGTTCGAGTGAGGTCTAACTACACTATTTTGATGGCGAAGGCATTTAACCTGAAACGCGATTCGAGCCAGGTCAAACCGCACCATTTTGATGGCGCAAGAACTTAGCCTAAGTCCCATTTCAAGCAAGATCGAACTGTACTATTTTGATTGTGAAGGCACTTAGCATAAGTCTCAATTCAAGTAAGGTTGAACTACACTGTTTTGATGGCCAAGTCACTTAGATTGAGTCCTAGTTCTCGCAAAGGTCGAACAACATTGTTTAACAGCAAAGGCACTTAGCCTGAGTCCCAATTTGAGCAAGGTCGAACTGCACTATTTGGATGACGAAGGCACTTAGCCAGAGTCCTAGTTCGAGCAAGTTCGAACTACACTATTTTTATGTCGAAGGCACATAGACTGAGTCCTGGTTCGAGCAACATCAAATTGCACAATTTTGATGGTGAAGGCACTTAGCCTGAGTCCTAGTTTGATAAAGGTAAAAATTCACTATTTTGATGGCGTAGGCATTTAGCCTTATTCCGAGTTCGAGCGAGGTCGAACTGCGATATTTTGATGGTGAAGGCACATAGCCTGAGTCCTAGTTCCAGCGAGGTCGAAGTGCACTATTTTGATGTCGAAGGCACTTAGCTACAATCCTAGTTTGAGTGAGGTCAAACTGCACTATTTTGATGGAGAAGGCCCTAGCTTGAGTTCTAGTTCGAGCAAGGTCGAAATGAATTGTTTTGATGGCAAAGGCATTTAGCTTAAGTCTTTATTCGTGCAAGATTGAAATGCAGTGTTTTGATGGTGAAGACACGTAGCCTGAGTCCTACTTTGAGCGAGGCTGAACTACACTGTTTTTTATGGCACAGGCAGTTAGCTTGAGTCCCTATTCAAGCAAGGATGAACTGCACTATTTTGATGGCGAAGGCTCTTAGCCTGAGTCCCATTTCCAGCAAGGTCAAACTGCACTATTTTGATGGCAAAGACACTTTTCTAGAGCCCTAGTTCAAGCGAGGTCAAACTGCACTATTTTGATAGCAAATGCACTTATCTTGCGTCCCAATTCAAGCAAGGACAAACTACACTATTTTGATTGCAAAGGCACTTAGCCGGAGTCCCAGTTCGATTGAGTTTGAACTGTGTTATTTTGATGGCGAAGGTACTAAGCTTGAGTCTTGGTTCGAGCAAGGTCGAACTGCACTATTTTGTTGGCAAAGGCACTTAGCCCGATTCCTAGTTTGAGCGAGGTCAAACTGCACTATTTTGATGGCGAAGGCACTTAGCCTAAGATCCTAGTTCGAGCAAGGCCAAACTGCACTATTTTGATAGTGAAGGCACTTAGCTTGAGTCCCAGTTCAAGCGAGGTCGAACTGCACTATTTTGATGGCGAAGGAACTTTGCTTAATTCCCTATTTTAGCAAGGTCGAAATGCACTATTTTGATGTAGAGCACGTAGCCTCAGTCCCAGTTTGAGCAAGGTCGAACTGCACTATTTTTTATTGTGCAGGCACTTAGCTTGAGTCTCGGTTCGAGCGAGGTTGAACTGCACTATTTTTATGGCTAAAGCACTTAGCCTGAGTCATACTTCGAGTGAGGTCGAACTGCACTATTTTGATAGAAAAGGTACTTAGGTAGAGCCCTAGTTTGAGCCAGGTCAAACTGCACTATTTTGATGGCAAAGGCACTTAGCTTGTGTCTCGGTTCAAGCAAGGTTCAACTGCACTATTCTGATAGTGAAGGCCCTTAGCCTAAGTCCTAATTGGAGCGAGGTCGAACTGTGTTGTTTTGAAGGCTAAGACACTTAGACCGAGTCACAGTTCGAGCGCGGTCGAACCACATTGTTTTGAAGAAAAAGGCAGTTAGCCGAAGTCTCAGTTCAAGCAAGGTTGAACTACAATATTTTGATGGCAAAGGCACTTAGCCTAAGTCCTAGTTTGAGCAAGGTAAAACTCCACCATTTTGATGGTGAAGGTACTTAGACTGAATAGTGATTAGAGCGAGATCAAACTGTACAAATATTGATGGCGAAGGCACATAGCTTGAGTCCATTTTGAGAGAGGTTGTAATGCACTATTTTGATGGTGTATGCACTTAGCCTGAGTCCTGGTTCGAGTGAGGTAAAACTACACTTCTTTGATGGCGAAGGCATTTAGATTGAGTCCTAGTTCAAGCGAGGTGAACTGCACTGTTTTGATGGCAAATGAACTTAGCTTGAGTCCCTATTCGAGTGAGGTCGAAATGCACTGTTTTGATGGGATAGGCACTTAGCCTGAATCCTAGTTTGATCATGGTCGAACTGCGCTATTTTTATGGCAGAGGCACTTAGCCTGAGTCCAGGTTCGAGCGAGGTCGAACTGCACTATTTTGATGGTAAAGGCACTTAGATTGAGTCCTAGTTCGAGAGAGGTTAAACTGCACTATTTTTATGATGAAGGCACTTACCCTGAGTCCCGGTTCAAGCCACATCAAATTGCACCATTTTGACGGGGAAGGCTCTTACCATGAGTCTCATTTCAAGCGAGGTCAAACAATACTATTTTGATGGCAAAGGAACTTAACATGAGTCCCAGTTCTAGCAAAGTAGAACTATACTATTTTGATGGAAAAAGCACTTAGACTGAGTCCCGGTTCAAGCGAGGTTGAATTGAATAGTTTTGATGGAAAAGGCAGTTATCCTAAGTCTTAGTTTAACAGAGGTTGAAATGCACAATTCTAATGGCGTAGGCACTTAGCCTAAGTCCTAATTTGAGCAAGGTCGAACTACACTATTGTGATGGTGAAGGCACTTAGCTTGTGTCCCAGTTCGAGCGAGGTCATACTGCACTATTTCGATGGCGAAGGCACTTAGCTTGAGTCCCTGTACGAGCAAGGTCAAAATGCACTATTTTGATGGCGAAGGCACGTAGACTGAGTCCTAGTTTGAGCAAGGTCAAAATGTACTGTTATGATGGCCCAGGCCCTTAGCGTAAGTTCCAGTTTGCGTAAGGTCGAACTGCACTATTTTTATAGAGAAGGCAATTAGACTGAGTCCCAGTTTGAGCGAGGTCCAATAGCAATATTTTGATGGCCAAGGCACTTAGATAGAGCCCCAAATCGGTCAAGGTCAAACTACATTATTTTGATAGCAAAGACACTTAGCTTGAGTCCCAGTTCGAGCAATGAAAAACTACACTGTTTTGATGGCAAAGACACTTAGCCTGAGTCCCAGTTTGAGCGAGGTTGAAATGCATTGTATTGATGGCGAAGGCACTTAGCTTGAGTCCTAGTTCGAGTGAGGTTGAACTTCACTGTATTGATGGGGAAGGCACTTAGCTTGAGTCCTGGTTAGAGCAAGGTCAAACTGCACTATTTTGTTGTCGAATGCACATAACCTGATTCCTAGTTTGAGCGCGGTCAAATGCACTATTTTGTTGGCGAAGGCACTTAGCCTGAGTCCCTGTTCGAGCAAGGTCTAACTGCACTATTTTGATGGCGAAGGCAGTTAGCTTGAGTCCCGATTTGAGTGAGGTTGAACTACACTATTTCGATAACGAATGCACTTAGACTGAGTCTCGGTTCAAGTGAGGTCGAACTGCACCATTTTGATGGTGAAGGCACCTAGCCTTTGTCCCAGTTCGATCAAGGTCGAACTGCACTATTTTAACGGCGAAGGCACTTAGCCTAAGTCTTGATTCAAGCGAGGTCGAACTACGTTGTTTTGATGGCCAAGGCACTTAGACTGAGTCCTAATTTGAGCAAGGTCAGACAACACTATATTGATGGTAAAGGCTCTTAGCCTGAGTCCCAATTCGAGCAAGGTCAAACTGCACTATTTTAATAGTGAAGGCATTTAGCCTAAGTATTGATTCGTTCGAGGTTGAACTGCGCTGTTTTGATGACCAAGGCGCTTAGACTAAGTCCCACTTCGAGTAAGGTCGACCAACACTATTTTAATGGCAAAGGCTCTTAGTCTGAGTCCAAATTCGAGCAAGGTTGAACAATTCTATTTTGACGGTGAAGGCACTTAGCCTGAGTCCTAGTTCGAGCAAGGTCGCACTGTACTATTTTGACGGCGAAGGCACTTAGACTGAGTCCCAATTTGAGCGAGATCAAATTGCACAATTTTGATGGCGAAAGCACTTAGCTTGAGTCCCAATTTGATAGAGGTGGAAATGCACTATATTGGTGGCATAGGCATTTAGCCTGAGTTCCGGTTCGAGCGAGGTCGAACGACGCTATTTTGATGGTGAAGGCATTTAGCCTGAGTCCCAGTTCCAGCAAGGTCGAACAATACTATTTTGATGGCGAAGGCACTTAGCTATAGCCTAGTTCGAGCGAGGTTAAACTGCACTGTTTTGATGGAGAAGGCACATAGGTTGAGTCTCGATTTGAGCATGGTTGAACATCACTATATTGATGGTGAAGGCACTTAGCTTGAGTCCCTATTCGAGCAAGATCAAAATGCAGTGTTTTGATGCCGAAGACATGTAGCCTGAGTCCTAGTTTGAGCGAGGTTGAACTGCACTAATTTGATGGCACATGCACTTAGCCTGAGTCCCTATTCGAGCAAGGTTGAACTTCACTAATTTTATAGTAAAGGCACTTAGACTGATTCCCAGTTTGAGCGAGTTTGAACTGCACCATTTTGATGGAAAAGGCACTTAGCCTGAGTCTCATTTCTAGCGAGGTCGAACTGCACTATTTTGATGGCGAAGGCACTTAGATAAAACACCAATTTGAGCGAGGTCAAACTGCACTACTTTTATAATTAAGGCACTTATATTGAGTGCCAATTCAAGCAAGGACAAACTGCACTATTTGGATGGCAAAGGCATTTAGCCTGAGTACCAGTTGGAGTGAGATTGAACTGCGTTATTTTGATGGGGAAGGTACTTATCTTGAGTCCCCATTCGAGCAATGTCGAACTGCATTATTTTGTTTTCAAAGGCACTTAGCCTTATTCCTAGTTCAAGTGAGGTCGAACTGACTATTTCAATGGCGAAGGCAGTTAGCCTGAGTCCCGGTTCGAGCAAGGCGAAACTGCACTATTTTGTTGGTGAAGGAACATAGCTTGAATCCTGGTTCGAGCAAGATCGAACAACACTGTTTTGATGGAGAAGGCGCTTAGCCTGATTCTGGGTTCGAGCGAGTTTAAACTGCACCTTTTTTATGGAGAAGGCACTTATCTTGAGTAACATTTAAAGAAGGTCGAACTGCACTATTTTGATGGCGAAGGCACTTAGCCTAAGTCCCAATTCGTGCTAGCTCAAACTGTGTTGTGTTGATGGCAAAGGAACTTACCCTAAGTCCTAGTCTGAGCAAGGTCGAACAACACTGTTTTGATGGCGAAGGCACGTTTCTTGAGTGCCAATTCGAGCGAGGTTGAACTGCACTGTTTTGATGGCGAAGGGACTTAGCATGAGTACCAGTTCGAGCAAGGTCAAATTGCACTATATTGATGGCGAAGGCACTTAGACTGACTCTCGTTTCGAGCGAGTTCAAATTGCACAACTTTGATGGCAAAGGCACTTAGCCTGAGTCACAATTCAAGAGTGGTTGAAATGCATTATTTTGATGGCATAGGCACTTAGCCAGATTCCCAGTTCGAGCGAGGCCAAACTGCACTATATTGATGGTAAAGGCACTGAGGCTGAGTCCCAGTTCCAGCGAGGTTGAACTGCACTATTTTGATGGCGAATGCACTTAGATAGAGTCCTAGTTCGATCAAAGTCAAATTGCACTATTAATATGGAAAAGGCACTTATCTTGAGTCCCGGTTCGAGCGAGGTTTATCTGCTCTGTATTGATCGCAAAGTCACTTAGCCTAGGTCTCAGTTCGTGCGAGGTCGAACTGCACTATTTTGAACGTGAAGGCCCTTACCATGAGTCCCGATTCGAGCGAGGTTGAACTGCATTGTTTTAATGGGGAAGGCACTTACCCTAAGTCCTAGTTCAAGTGAGGTTGAACAACACAATTTTGATGGCAAAGTAAATTAGCCTGATTCCTAGTTTGAGCGACTTCGAACTGCACTATTTTGATGGCAAAGGCACTTAGACTGAGTCCCATTTTGAGTGAGGTTGAACTGCACAATTTTGATGGCAAAGGCACTTAGCCTGATTCCCAGTTCGAGAGAGGTCAAAATGTTTTATTTTGATGGTGTAGGCACTTAGCCTGAGTCCTAGTACGAGTAAGGTCGAACTGAACTTTTGTGATGGTGAAGGCACACAGCTTAAGTCCCATTTTAGCAAAGACAAACTGCACTCTTTTGATGGTGAAGGAACTTAGCTTGAGTCCCTGTACGACCAAGGTTGAAATGCACTGTTTTGATGGCGCATGAACTTAGCCTGAGTCCCGATTCGTACGAGGTCAACCTACACTATTTTTATAGCTAAGGCAATTAGACTTAGTCCCAGTTCGAGCGAGGTTGAGCTGCACTATTTTGATGGCGAAGGCACTTAGCTTGAGTCCCATTTCTAGTGAAGTCAAACTGGACTATATTGATAGCGAAGGCATTTAGATAGAGCCTAGTTCGAGCAAGGTCAAACTACACTATTTTAATAGCGAAGTTTCTTAGCTTGAGTCCCGGTTCGAGCAAGGTCAAACTGCACCATTTTGATGGCGAAGACACTTAGCTTGAATATCAGGTTGAGCGAGGTTAAACTACACAATATTGATGGTGAGGGCACTAATCATGAGTCCAAGTTCGAGTGAGGTTGAATTGCACTATTTTGATGGGGAAGACACTTATCTTGAGTCCCAGTTCGAGCAAGGTCAAACTACATTGTTTTGTTGGCGAACACACATAGCCTGATTCCTAGTTCGAGCGAGGTCAAACTGCACTCTTTTGATGGGGAAGGCACTCAGCCTGAGTCCCCGTTCGAGCAAGGTAGAACTGTGGTGAAGTCACATAGCTTGTGTGCCGATTCTAGTGAGGTCGAAGTACACTATTTTGATGGGAGGCACTTAGCCTAAGTCCCGGTTCGAGCAAGGTCAAACTGCACCATTTTGATGGCTAAGGCACTTAGCCTGAGTCCCAGTTCAAGCAAGGTCGAACAACACTATTTTGATGGTGAAGGCACTTAGCCTAAGTCTTGATTCGAGCGAGGTTGAACTGCGCTCTTTTGATGGCGAAGACACTTAGATTGAGTCCCAGTTCAAGCAAGGTCGAATAACACTGTTTTGATTGCGAAGTCACTTAGCCTGAGTATTTATTCGAGCATGATCGAACTGCACTTTTTTAATGGCGATGGCACTTAGCCTGAGTCCCAATTTGAGTTAGACCGAACTGCACAATTTTGATGGCGAAGGCACTTATCCTAAGTCCTAGTTCGAGAGAAGTCGAAATGTACTATTTAGACGGCGTAGGCACTTAGCCTGATTCCCGGTTCGAGTGAGGTATAAGTGAGCTATTTTGATGGTGAAGGCATTTAGCCCGAGTCCTACTTTTAGCAAGGTCGAACATCATTATTTTTATGTCTAAGGCACTTAGCTACAGTTCCAGTTTGAGCGAGGTCAAACTGTACTATTTTGATGGAGAAGGCACTAAGCTTGAGTCTCGGTTCGAGCATGGTCGAACTGCACTATTTTGATGATGAAGGCACTTAGCTTGAGTCCCTATTCGAGCAAGATCGAATGCAGTGTTTTGATGATGAAGACACGTAGCCTAAGTCCCAATTTCATTGATGTTGAATTGCACTGTTTTGATGGCACATGCACTTAGCCTGAGTCCCAGTTTGAGTGAGGTTAAGCTGCACTACTGTGATGGCAAAGGCACTTAGCCTGAGTCCCATTTCAAGCGAAGTCAAACTGCACTATTTTGATGGCGAAGGCACTTAGCTAGAGCCCTAGTTCGTGCGAAGTCAAACTGCACTATTTTGATGGCGATGGCAATTAGCTTGAGTTCCAATTTAAGCAAGGATAATCTGCACAGTTTTGATGGCAAAGGGAGTTAGCCGGAATCCCAGTACGAGTGAGGTCGAACTACACTATTTTGATGGCGAAGGCACTTAGCTTGAGTCCTGATTCGAGCAAGGTTAAATTGCACTATTGGCAAAGGCACTTAGCCTGATTCCTAGTTCGAGCGAGGTCGAACTACACTATTTTGTTGGTGAAGGCACTTAGCCTGAGTCCCAGTACGAGTAAGGTCAAACTGTACTGTTTTGACAGCGAAGGCACTTAGCTTGAATCCCGGTTCGAGCGACGTCAAGCTACACTTCTTTGTTGGTTTAGGCACATAGCCTGATTCAATGTTCGAGCGAGGTCAAACTGCACCTTTTTGGTGGCGAAGGCAATTAGCCTGAGTCACAGTTCGAGCAAG
>JASVEL010012879.1:0-52015 GCA_032618575.1 Nicotiana noctiflora | reverse complement strand
TCGAACTACACTATTTTGACGGTGAAGTCACTTAGCTTGAGTCCCTATTTGAGCAAGGTTGAACAACACTATTTTGATGTCGAAGGCATTTAGCTTAAGTCCTAGTTCAAACAAGGTTGAACTGCACTATTTTAATGGCGAAGGCCCTTAGATTGAGTCTCGATTCGAGTGAGATCAAACTGAACAATTTTTATGGAAAAGGGACTTAGCCTGAGTCCTAGTTTGAGAGAGGTTGAAATGCACTACTTTGACCGATACCTAGTTCGAGCGAGGACAAAGTGCAGTATTTTGATGGCGAAGGCACTGAGACTGAGTCCCAGTTCCAATGAGGTCGAATGCATTATTTTGATGGCGAAGGCATTTAAATAGAGTCCTAGTTCGAGCGAGGTCAAATTGCACTATTTTGATGGCGAAGGCACTTAGCTAAAGTCCAGGTTCGAGCATGGTTGAACTGCACTATTTTTATGGTGAAGGCACTTAGACTAGGTCCAAATTTTAGAGAGGTTGAACTTCACTATTTTGATGGTGAAGGCACTTATCGTGAGTCCTAGTGCGAGCAAGGTCAAATTACACTCATTTGATGGAGAAGGCACTTATCTTTAGTCCTAGTTCAAGCGAAGTCGAATTGCACTATTTTGATAGCGAAGGCAATTAGCCTGAGTCCCGGTTTGAGCGAGGTGGAACTACACTATTTTGATGGCGAAGGCACTTAGCACGAGTCCCAACTTGAGCGAGATCAAACTACACAATTTTGATGGCGAAGGAGCTTAGCTTGAGTCCTAGTCCACGCAACGTCAAACTTCACTATTTTTATAGCGAAGGCAATTAGACTAAGTCCCAGTTTGAGCGAGGTCGAGCTGCACTATTTTGATGGCGAAGGCACTTAGCCTGAGTCCCATTTCTAGTGAAGACGAACTTCACTATTTTGATGGCGAAGGCACTTAGATAGAGCCCAGTTTGAGCGAGGTCAAACTGCACTATTTTGATAGCGAAGGTACTTAGCTTGAGTCCTGGTTCGATCAAGGTCAAACTTCACTATTTTGATGGCGAAAACACTTAGCTTGTGTCTCAGTTTGAGCGAGGTTGAACTGCACTATGTTGATGGTGAAGGCACTTAGCATGATTCCAAGTTCGAGTGAGGTCAACCTGTACCGTTTTGATGGGGAAGACACTTAGCTTCAGTCCAGATTTGAGCAAGGTCAAACTGCACTATTGTGTTGGTGAACACATTTAGCTTGATTCCTAGTTCAAGGGAAGTCGAACTGCACTATTTTGATGGTGAAGACTCTTAGACTGAGTCCCCGTTCAAGCAAGGCAGAACTGCACTGTTTTGATCGTGAAGGCACATAGCTTGAGTCCCGATTCGAGTGAGGTCAAACTACTCTGTTTTGATGGTAGGCACTTAGCCTGACTCCCAGTTCGAGTGAGGTCAAACTGCACCATTTTGATGGTGAAGGCACTTATCCTAAGTCCTAGTTCAACCAAGGTCGAACTACACTATTTTGATGGCTAAAGGCACTTGGCCCAAGTATTTATTTGAGCGAGGTAAAACTGTGCTATTTTGATGGCGAAGGCACTTAGACGGACTCCCAGTTTGATCAAGGTCGAACAACACTGTTTTGATGGCGAAGGCAGTTAGCCTGAGTCCTATGTCGAGTAAGGTCAAAATGCACCATTTTGATGGCGAAGGAACTTAGACTGAGTCCCAGTTCGAGCAAGGTCAAACTGCACTATTTTGATGGTGATGGCACTCCGACTGAGTCCCGGTTCGAGCGAGACCAAACTACACAATTTTGATGGTGAAGGCACTTAGCCTAAGTCCTAGTTCGAGAGAGGTCTAAATGCACTATTTTGACGGCGTAGGCACCTGGCCTGATTCCCAGTTCGAGCGAGGTAGAATTGATCTATTTTTATTTTGAAGGCACTTAGCGCAGAGTCCCACTTCAAGCGAGGTCGAACATCACTATTTTGATGGTAAACGCACTTAGTTATAGTTCCAGATTGAGAGAGGTCAAACTGCACTGCTTTGATAGAGAAGGCACTTAGCTGGAATTCCGGTTCGAGCAAGGTCGAACTACACTGTTTTGATGGCGAAGGCACTTAGCTTGAGTCCTTGTTCAAGTAAGATTGAAATGTAGTGTTTTGATGGCAAAGTCATATAGCCTGAGTCCCAGTTTGATTGTTGTTGAATTGCACTATTTTGATGGCACATACACATAGCATGAGTCCTAGTTTGAGCGAGGTTGAAGTGCACTATTTTGATGGCGAAGGGACTTAGCCTGAGTCCCATTTCCAGTGAGGTCGAACAACACTATTTTGATGGAGAAGTCTCTTAGCTAGACTCTTAGTTCGAGCAAGATCAAAATGTAATATTTTGATGGCGAAGGCACTTAGCTTGAGTCCCAATTCAAGCAAGGACAAACTGCACAGTTTTGATGGCAAAGGCACTTAGCCTGAGTCCCCGTACGAGTGAGGTTGAACTACACTATTTTGATGGCGAAGGCACTGAGCTTGAGTCCCGATTCGAGCAAGGTCGAACTGCACTGTTTTGATGTTGATGGCACTTAGACTGAGTCCCGGTTCGAGCGAGACCGAACTACACAATTTTGATGGTGAATGTACTTAGCCTATGTACTAGTTCGAGAGAGGTTGAACTGCACTATTTTGATGGCGAAGACTCTTAGACTGAGTCCCCATTCAAGCAAGGTAGAACTGCACTATTTTGATCGTGAAGGCACATAGCTTGAGTCCCAATTCGAGTGAGGTCAAGCTACTCTATTTTGATGGCAGGCACTTAGCCTGAGTCCTAGTTCGAGTGAGGTCAAACTGCACCATTTTAATGGCGAAGGCACTTATCCTAAGTCCTAGTTCAACCAAGGTCGAAATGCACTATTTTGATGGATAAAGGCACTTGGCCCAAGTATTGATTTGAGCGAGGTCAAACTGTGCCATTTTGATGGCGAAGGCACTTAGACTGACTCCCAGTCCGATCAAGGTCGAACAACACTGTTTTGATGGCGAAGGAACTTAGCCTGAGTCCTATGTCGAGCATGGTCAAACTGCACCATTTTGATGGCGAAGGCGCTTAGCCTGAGTCCCAGTTCGAGCAAGGTCAAACTGCACTATTTTGATGGTGATGGTACTGAGACTGAGTCCCGGTTCGAGCGAGACCAAACTACACAATTTTGATGGTGAAGACACTTAGCCTAAGTCCTAGTTCGAGAGAGCTCGAAATGCACTATTTTGATAGCGTAGGCACCTAGCCTGATTCCCAGTTCGAGCGAGGTAGAATTGATCTATTTTTATTTTGAAGGCACTAAGCCCAGAGTCCCACCTCAAGCGAGGTCGAACATCACTATTTTGATGTTGAAGGCACTTAGTTACAGTTCCAGATTGAGCGTGGTCAAACTGCACTGCTTTGATGGAGAAGGCACTTAGTTGGAATTCTGGTTCGAGCAAGGTCGAACTGCACAGTTTTGATGGCGAAGGCACTTAGCTTGAGTCCTTGTTCAAAAAAGATTTAATTGTAGTGTTTTGATGGTGAAGTTATATAGCCTGAGTCCCAGTTTGATTGTTGTTGAATTGCACTATTTTGATGGCACATACACTTAGCCTCAGTCCTAATTTGAGCGAGGTTGAAGTGCACTGTTTAGATGGCGAAGGCACTTAGCCTGATTCCCATTTCCAGTGAGGTCGAACAACACTATTTTGATGGCGAAGTCTCTTAGCTAGACTCCTTGTTCGAGCAAGATCGAACTGCAATATTTTGATGGCGAATGCACTTAGCTTGAGTCCTAATTCGAGCAAGGACAATTTGCACAGTTTTGATGGCATAGGCACTTAGCCTGAGTCCCAGTACGAGTGAGGTTGAACTGCACTATTTTGATGGCGAAGGCACTGAGCTTGAGTCCCGATTCGAGCAAGGTCGAACTGCACTATTTTGTTGGCAAAGGCACTTAGCCTCATTCCTAGTTTGAGCGAGATCGAACTGCACTGTTTTGATGATGAAGGCACTTAGCCTGAGTCCCAGTTCGAGCAAGGTCGAACTGTACTATTTTGATGGTGATGGCACTTAGACTGAGTCCCGGATCGAGCGAGACCGAACTACACAATTTTGATGGTAAAGGCACTTAGCCTGAGTACTAGTTCAAGAGAGGTTGAATAGCACTATTTTGAGGGTGTAGGCACTAAGCCTGATTCCCAGTTCGAGCGAGGCAGAACTGAGCTATTTTGATTATGAAGGCACTTAGCCCAAGTCCCACTTCCAGTGAGGTCAAACAACACTAGTTTGATGGTGAAGGCACTTAGCTACAGTTCCAGATTGAGCAAGGTCAAACTACACTGTTTTGATGTAGAAGGCACTTAGGTTGAATCCCGGTTCGAGCATGGTCCAAATGCATTGTTTTGATGGCGAAGGCACTTAGCTTCAGCCCCTATTCGAGCATGATTGAAATGTAGTGTTTTGATGGCGAAGATGCATAGTCTAAGTCCCAATTTGATTGTTGTTGAATTACACAATTTTGATGGCACGTACTCTTAGCCTGAGTCCCTGTTTGAGCAAGGTCGAACAACACTATTTTTATTGCGAAGGCACTTAGCCTTACTCCTAGTTTGAGCGAGGTTGAACTGCATTGTTTTGATGGCGAAGGCACTTAGCTTGAGTCACATTTCCAGCGAGGTCAAACAACACTATTTTGATTGCAAAGTCACTTAGCTAGAGGCCTAGTTCGAGCAAGGTCAAACTATACTATTTTGATGGCGAATGCACTTAGCTTGAGTCCCAATTCGAGCAAGGACAAACTCCACAGTTTTGATGGCACTTAGACTGAGTCCCGGTTCGAGCTAGACAGAACTACACAATTTTGATGGCGAAGGCACTTAGCCTGAGTCCTAGTACGAGAGAGGTCAAAATGCACTATTTTGATGGCGTAGGAACTTAACCTGATTCCCAGTTCAAGCGAGGTAGAATTAAGCTATTTTGATTTTGAAGGCACTTAGCCCGAGTTCCACTTCAAGCGAGGTCGAAAAACACTATTTTGATTGTGAAGGCACTTAGCTACAGTTCCAAATTGAGTGAGGTCAAACTGCACTTCATTGATGGAGAAGGCACTTAGCAAGAATCCCGGTTCGAGCATGGTCCAACTGCACTATTTTGATGGCGAAGGCACTTAGCTTGAGTGCTCTGTTCGAGCAAGATCGAAATGTAGTGTTTTGATGGCGAAGTCACAAAGCCTGAGTCCCAGTTTGATTGTTGTTGAATTGCACTATTTTGATTGTACATACACTTAGCCTGTGTCCTTGTTTGAGCAAGGTTGAACTGCACTATTTTTATTACGAAGGCACTTAGCCTGAGTCATAGTTTGAGCAAGGTTGAACTATACGGTATTGATGCCGAAGGCACTTAGCCTGAGTCCCATTTCCAGCGAGGTCGAACAACACTATTTTGATGGCGAAGTCACTTAGCTAGAGGCCTAGTTCGAATAACGTCAAACTGCACTATTTTGATGGCGAAGGCACTTAGCTTGAGTCCCAATTTGAGCAAGGACAAACTGCACAAATTTGATGGCACAGGGACTAAGCCTAAGTCCCAGTATGAGTGAGTTTGAATTGCACTATTTTTGTGGAAAAGGCAATGAGCTTGAGTCCCGATTCAAGCAAGGTCAAATGATAACGTCCAATTCCACCGCTAAAAAGCAATAGACACGGTCGTACGCAATATATTTACCCAACTATGAGTCGGGGTCGAATCCCAAAGAGAACAATATGTAGGCGATTAGGAATGCAAGAAATTTATCGCTAGTCGCACTAAGCCAAACAATTAAGATTTTGGATTTTGGAAAATGTTTATGTCTAAATGAAAAAATGTAAACTAACCTAGAAAGCTAATAAAATGATCAATGGCTACAAGTATGAATGCATCGGGAATTACACTCAAGTAACGATACAATGTATTTCACGATTTTACAAATATGAGCGAGTTTATGTTAATTAGCCACGGATAATAATTCTTAATTAGCTTCTTCCGAAGACTAAAAAGTCTTCCTAATTGAATTATCCCTAATCACAATTAGAAGATTAAGCACACCCGATAGGCTACAAGTAGTTCAATCCTATCCCTAGGTAGAATCTATAAAGTGGGGGTTAACGCCTCAAGTTCTTGTTAATTAATCTTTCCCAACTCCGAATTATCTTTCCCAAAACTAATTTAAAGTAAATGGACGAGTCCTAGAGTTAGCTATTCTCTTTGGAAACATTAAAGAACAAGAATAATTAAAGTAACAATAACTCACTTCATAAATATATTAAAATCATTCAATACATAAGCACAACAAGGTGTTTAATCCACACTTTAAATATGAATATTCCCATAAACAAGATTCAAGTGTTGGAAATAAATACTACGCACTTAGATATACAATACCAAGCAAGGAAATGAAGAAATAAACATAAATGGGTAAGAAATCCTTAACCACAAGCTTTAATCTTCAAGACCCAAGTGTGTGTGCAAATTCCTAACCTCCAAACTTGTTCTCTCTAAGCCAAAAATATGTCCAAGATGCCAAAGATGATAAAAGATGAAGAGAGATACCTCCCGTGTCTTTTTGGACGAGTATATAATTGATTTGGGGTAGAAAATGTAAAATTAGAGAACTGCCCCGTCTTCACGCTAGATTTGTTCATCGCGTCCGCGTGCCTACATTCACGTTCACAATGACTAAGAGTTTTTGGTCAACGCGTTCGCATACATGCCATCTCGTTCACGTAGTATCCTGTCGTTGAACAGCGCCTTCGCATGTATTCCATCGCATTCGCGAGGGTCCTTTTCATCCTGCATCGCGTTCGCGCAATTGAACATCGCGTTCGGCGTAGCTTGGGCTACTGAACCATCGCGTTCGCGATTGCTCTATCGCGTTCGCGAAGAGTATTTCACCTGGGCAGATTATTTGACCATTTAGCTCATTTTTGTCTTGTTTTCACTTGGTTTCTTCACCATTACTTCTAAATCACATACCACCTGGCATGAAATACACGATTGTATTGCTCAAACATAGCAAAAGTATTGATTTAAAGACAAGATGAGATGGTAAAATACCAACTCATCACACCCCAAACTTGAACTATTGCTTGTCCTCAAGCAACAAACGCAACAAAATCTCTTCCCAAGTGGTTAACTCAACAATGCATCTCCATAATACCAAGCCAAAAAGAAAGTCTACTTTAAGCACAAATGCATGACTTCGATTGGTACCAACAATTACTCCAAGGCATATGAATTATCAAGCACTTCACATAAACATCATTGTACTTCAAGTGCTCAACCATTAATGCAAATCAAAGTAACAACCAAGACATGACACTAAAGCTTCAAAATTTTCCTCTCTATCACAATCAACTTTCTTTGGCCATTCTTTCCAATTGATGATGGGATTAAATTCACAACCCAAATTTCATGTGCCCTCACATTTAAGAGAGAATCCCACACTCATGAATCTTAATTTCAAACAAAAATGGGATATCAAATGGAAATAATTCACTCTCTCTCAAAAAGATGTTCAAATGCATACAAGTAGTACCATAGGCTTGCCCTTCATGTATTCCTCCACTAATGTAGACAACTTGGTTCAAAATCAATTAGGACTTAAGGGTTGTAGTTTAGGCTTTTGGTTAAGGTAAGGCAAAATTTTCGGTTAAAGTGACTCAAAACCTCCCAAAGCACTACAATATTTACGATTAAAGCCTCCTTCCTTCAAAAGTATTTTCCATCCTTTCTTCGCTTTTTTCATTTCACACCTAGTCTGCCCTTTTTCACAATTTCTCATCACTTTATTCTATATATATATTTTTTTTTTCTTTTCATTTTTTTTTCTACCTTCCACCATTTTCAAGCAACTTACATATCACAAATTCCAACCATCACCCCCAAACTTAGGCTTTTATCCTATGCTTATACTTTCAAAGTACTTAGGGAGGTAGGGTGCCAAAAGCTAGATCAATTAAGAACAAAGCTTGTAATACGGTTCCCAAAGTATAAGTTTAAAGGCTCAAAATTGGTTGACTAGGGAAAATATTTACGGGTAGGAATTTTTAATGCATGCTAGCGGTCCAAGGAAGGCCTAATATCATTTTTCAAACCAAGTTAGTCTATGATTTCGCTTTGAAGCACATTCCGGGCAAGTTCTAGACCACAAGTAATACAAAAGAACTCACAAATAAATCTCACCGCACATGGCACATGAAAACTCAAGTGGAATAAAAATCCAAAATCCAATTGAAATAAATGACTCAAAGAGGTCACATATAGCATAAAGGAAGCTATTTAGTGAATTAAAGAGCCAAAAGTTGAGTCTAAAAGTCATGACATCTTTACTTCAATCATTTTTCTTTTTCAACAACTAAAATTTCATATGCCGAGGTTTAAGTATGTTGGTACCAAGCGAGCCACAACTAGGCCAATGGACACAATTCCTAACTCCAAACCATTTATTTTTCTAATTTCAACAAAAGCTACTCCTAATTACAAGACTAATTCCCTTAAGAAAGTTGTCAATCTATCCATCATCGGGAAAAGTCAACAAAAAAATAAAAATTTGATAACGTCCAATTCCACCGCTAAAAAGCAATAGACACGGTCGTACGCAATATATTTACCCAACTATGAGTCGGGGTCGAATCCCACAGAGAACAATATGTAGGCGATTAGGAATGCAAGAAAATTATCGCTAGTCGCGCTAAGCCAAACACTTAAGATTTTGGGTTTTGGAAAATGTTTATGTCTAAATGCAAAAATGTAAACTAACCTAGAAAGCAAATAAAATGATCAATGGCTACAAGTATGAATGCATCGGGAATCACACTCAAGTAACGAACCAATGTATTTCAGGATTTTACAAATATGAGCGAGTCTATGTTAAGTAGCCACGAATAATAATTCTTAATTAGCTTCTTCCGAAGACTAACAAGGCTTCCTAATTGAATTATCCTAATCACAATTAGAAGATTAAGCACACCCGATAGGCTACAAGTAGGTCAATCCTATCCCTAGGTCGAATCTATAAAGTGAGGGTTAACGCCTCAAGTTCTTGTTAATTAATCTTTCCCAACTCCGAATTATCTTTCCCAAAATTAATTCAAAGTAAATGGGCGAGTCCTAGAGTTAGCTATTCTCTTTGGAAACATTAAAGAACAAGAATAATTGAAGTAACAATAACTCACTTCATAAATATATAAAAATCATTCAATACATAAGTACAGCAATGCATTTAATCCACACTATAAATATGAATATTCCCATAAACAAGATTCAAGTGTTGGAAATAAATACTACGCACTTAGATATACAATACAAAGCAAGGAAATGAAGAAATAAACATAAATGGGTAAGAAATCCTTAACCACAAGCTTTAATCTTCAAGACCCAAGTGTGTGTGCAAAACCCTAGCCTCCAAACTTGTTCTCTCTAAGCCAAAAGTATGTCCAAGATGCCAAAGATGATAAAAGATGAAAAGAGATGCCTCCCGTGTCTGTTTGGACAAGTATATAATTGATTTGGGGTAGAAAATGTAAAATTACAGAACTGCCCAGTCTTCACGCCAGATTTGTTCATCGCGTCTGCGTGCCTACCTTCTCGTTCGCGATGAGTAAGAGTTTTTGGTCAACGCGTTCGCGTACATGCCATCGCGTTCGCGTAGTTTCCTGTCGTTGAACATCGCGTTCGCGTTTATTCCATCGCGTTCGTGAAGGTCCTTTTCATCCTGCATCGCATTCGCGCAATTGAACATCACGTTCGCGTAGCTTGGGCTAGTGAACCATCGCGTTCGCGATTGCTCTATTGCGTTCGCGAAGAGTATTTCACCTGGGCAGATTATTTGACCATATTAGCTCATTTTTATCTTGTTTTCACTTGGTTTCTTCACCATTACTTCTAAATCACATACCACCTATAAAATAGAAGTAAATGGCATCAAATACACGATTTTATTGCTCAAACATATCAATAGTATTGATTTAAAGACAAGATGAAATAGTAAAATACCAACTCATCATCGAACTGCACACTTTTGTTGGCAAAGGCACTTAGCCTCATTCCCAGTTTGAGCGAGGTCAAACTTCAGTATTTCGATGGTGAAGGCACTTAGCCTGAGTCCCAGTTCGAGCAAGGTCGAATTGTACTATTTTAATGGTGATGGTACTTAGACTGAGTCCCGGTTCGAGCGAGACCGAACTACACAATTTTAATTGCGAAGGCACTTAGCCTGAGTACTAGTTCGAGAGTGGTCGAAATGCACTATATTGATAGCGTAGGCAGTTAGCCTGATTCCCCGTTCGAGCGAGGTAGAACTGACCTATTTTAATTGTGAAGGCACTTAGCCCGAGTCCCACTTCCAACGAGGTCGAACAACACTATTTTGATGGTGAAGTCACTTAGCTACAGTTGCAGATTGAGCGAGGTCAAACTACATTGTTTTGATAGAGAAGGCACTTAGCTTGAATCCCGGTTCGAGCAAGGTCGAACTGCACTGCTTTGATGGCGAAGGCACTTAGCTTGAGTCCATATTCGAGCAAGATCGAAATGTAGTGTTTTTATGGTGAAGATACATAGCCTGAGTCTAAGTTTGATTTTTGTTGAATTGCACTATTTTGATGGCACATACACTTAGCCTGAGTCCCTGTTTGAGCAAGGTCGAACTGCATTATTTTTATTGAGAAGGCACATAGCCTGAGTCCTAGTTTGAGCGAGGTTGAACTACACTTTTTTTATGGCAAAGGCACTTAGCTTGAGTCCCAGTACCAGCGAGGCCAAACAACACTCTTTTGATGGCAAAGTCACTTAGCTAGAGGCCTAGTTCGAGCAAGGTCAAACTGCACTATTTTGATGGGAAAGGCACTTAGCTTGAGTCCCAATTCGAGCAAGGAGACACTGCACAGTTTTGACGGAAAAAGCACTTAGCCTGAGTCCCAGTACGAGTGAGGTTGAACATCACCATTTTGATGGCGAAGGAAATGAGGTTGAGTCCTGATTTGAGCAAGGTCGAAATACACTATTTTGTTGGCAAAGGCACTTAGCATCATTCCCAGTTCGAGCAAGGTCGAACTGCCCTGTTTTGATAGAGAAAGCACTTAGCCTATGTCCTAGTTCGAGCAATGTCAAACTGAACTCTTATGATGGTGAAAGCACTTAGCTTCAATCCCGATTCACACGTGGTTGAACTATACTATTTTGATGGTGAAGGCACTTAGCTTGATTCCCTATTCGAGCGAGGTCAAACTGCACCTTTTTGATGGCGAAGGCACTAAGCCTGAGTCACAGTTCGAGCAAGGTCGAACTGCACTATTTTGATGGTGAAGGCACTTAGCTTGAGTCCTAATTTTAATAAGGTCGAACTGCACTATTTTGATGTCGAAGGCATTTAGCTTGACTCCCAGTTCGAGCAAGGTCGAACTGCACTATTTTGAGGACGATGGTACGTAGATTGAGTCCTGGTTCGAGGGAGATCAATCTGAACAATTTTGATGGAAAAGGCACTTAGCTTGAGTCCCAGTTCGACAACTGTTGAAATGCACTATTTTGATGGCGCAGCCACTTAGCCCGATTCCCAGTTCGAGCGAGGACAGACTGTACTATTTTAATAGCGAAGGCACTAAGATTGAGTCCCATTTCCAGCAAGTTCAAACTGCACTATTTTGATGGCAAAGGCACTTAGATAGAGTCCTAGTTTTAGTGAGGTCAAATTACACTATTTTGATGGAAACAGCACTTAGCTTAAGTCCCGGTTCGAGCACGCTCGAACAACACTATTTTGATGGCGAAGGCACTTAGCCTAGGTCCTAGTTTGAGCAAGGTCGAACTGCACTATTTTGACGGTGAAGGCACTTAGCCTGAGTCCTAATTTGAGCGATGTCGAATTACACAGTTTTGATGGAGAATGCACTTAGCTTTAGTCCTAGTTCAAGCAAAGTCGAACTGCACTAATTTGATGGGGAAGGCACTAAGCTTGAGTCCCGGTTTGAGCAAGGTCAAACTGCACCTTTTTGATGGCCAAGGCACTTATCCTAATTCATAGTTTGAGCAAGGTCAAACTGCACTATTTTGATGGCAAAGGTATTTAGCCTAAGTCCCGATTCAAGCGAGGTCAAACTACACTTTTTTTATGGTGAAGGCACTTAGCTTAAGTCCCAGTTCGATCAAGGTCCAACAAAACTGTTTTGATGGAGAAGGCACTTAGCTTGACTCCCAATTCAAGCAAGGTCGAATTGCACTATTTTGATGTCGAAGTTTGAGTAAGGTCGAACTGCACTATTTTGATGGTGAAGGCACTCAGCTCGAGTCTTATGTGAGAAAGCACAAACTGTATTGTTTTGATGGCGAAGTTACTTAGCCTGAGTTCTAGTTGTTGTGAGGTCAAACTACATTATTTTGATGGCGAAGGCACTTAGCTTGAGTCCTAATTTGAGCAAGGTCGAACTGCACTGTTTTGTGGGTGAAGGCACTTAGCTCGTTTCCTAGTTCGAGCAAGGTCGTCCTCCACTATTTTGATGGCAAAGGCACTTAGACTGAGTCCCGGTTTGAGCAAGGTTGAATTGCATTGTTTTAATGGTGAAGGCACTTAGCTTGTGTCCCTACTTGAGCGAGGTCGAACTACACTATTTCGATGGGGAAGGCACTTAGCCTGATTCTCGATTAGAGCGAGGTCAAACTTCACCTTTTTGATGGTGAAGGCACTTAGCCTGATTCACAGTTCGAGCAAGGTCAAATTGTATTCTTTTGATGGCGAAGGCACTTAGCCTAAGTCCCAATTCGAGCAATCTCGAACTACACTGCATTGATGTTGAAGGCACGTATCCTAAATCCCAGTCCGAGCAAGATTGAACAATACTTATTTGATAGCGAAGACAGTTAGCTTGAGTCCTTGTTTAAGCGAGGTTGAACTGCACTATTTTGATGGCGAATGCACTTAGCCAAGGTCCTAGTTCGAGCAAGGTTGAAATGCACTATTTTGATGGTGAAGGCACTTAGCCTGAGTCTTGGTTCGACTGAGGTTTAAATACATGATGGTGAAGGCACTTAGCCTGAGTATCCATTCAAGCGAGGTCGAACTCTACTATTTTGATGGCAAAGGCTCTTAGCCTGATTCCCAGTTTGGGCGAGGTCAAAATGCATTATTTTGATGGTGAAGGCACTTATCTTGAGTTCCAACGAGCAAAGCCGGACTGCACTATTTTGATGTTGAAGGTACATAGCATGAGTTACAGTTTGAGCAAGGTCGAACTGCATTATTTTGAGGGTGAATACACTTAGACTGAGTCCCTGTTCGAGCGAGATTGAAATGCAAAATTTTGATGGCGAAGGCACTTTGCATGAGTCCCAGTTAGAGAGAGGTTGAAATGCACTATTTTGATGGTGTAGGCACTTAGCCTGATTCCAAGTTCGAGCGAGGTAAAATTGCACTATTTTGATGGCGAATGAACTGAGCCCGAGTCCTAGTTTCAGCAAGGTCGAATTGTTCTATTTTGATGGCGAAGTCACTTAGATAGTGTCCTAGATTGAGCGAGGTCAAATTGCACTATATTGATGGGGAATGAACATAGCTTGAGTCCTGGTTCGATCAAGGTCGAACTGCATTGTTTTGATGGTGAAGGCACTTAGCCTAGGTCCAAATTTGAGCGAGGTCGAACAACACTATTTTGATGGTGAAGGCACTTAGCCTGAATCCTGGTGCGAGCGAGGTTGAATTACACTATTTTGTTGGTGGATGAACTTAGCTTTTGTCTTAGTTCAAGCGAGGTCGAACTACACTGTTTTGATAGTGAAGGTGCTCAGCCTGAGCACCAATTTGAGAGAGGTTGAATGCACTATATTGATGATGTACGCACTTAGGCGGAGTCCCAGTTTGACCGAGGTCGAACTGCACTATTTTGATGGCGAAGACACTTAGCTTGAGTCCCATTCGAGCAAGAAAAACTGTACTATTTTGATGGCTAAGGCACTTAGCCTGAGTCCCATTTCGAGTGAGGTCGAACTGTACTATTTTGATGGCGAAGGCACTTAGCTTGAGTCCCGATTCGAGCAAGGTCAAACTGTACTGTTTTGTTGGCAAACGCACTTATCCATATTCCTAGTTCAAGTGAGGTGGACCTACTATTTTTATGGCGAAGGCACTTAGCTTGAGTTATAGTTTGTGCAAGGTCAAACTGCACTGTATTAAAGGCGAAGGCACTTAGCTCGAGTCCTTGTTCGAGCAACGTCGAACTACATTATTTTGATGGCGAAGGCACTTAGACTTTTTGCCAGTTCGAGCGAGGTCAAAATGCAACTTTTTGATGGAAATGGTACTTAGCCTGAGTCACTGTCTGAGCAAAGTTGAACTGCACTCTTTTGATAGCGAAGCAACTTAGCCTAAGTCCTGATTCAAGTGAGGTCAAACTGCACTATTTTGATGGCGAAGGCATTTAGCCTGAGTCCCAGTTCGAGCAAGGTCGAACTACACTATTTTAATGCTGAAGGCACTTAGCTTGAGTCCCTGTTCGAGCGAGGTCAAACTACACCATTTTGATTGTGAAGGCACTTAGCATGAGTCACAGTTCAAGCAAGGTCGAAGTGCACTCTTTTGGTGGCAAAGGCACTTAGCCTAAGTCTCGATTTGAGCGAGGTTGAACTACACTATTTTGATAGCAAAGGCACTTAGCCAAAGTCCCAGTCCGAGCAAGGTCGAACTGCACAATTTTGATTGTGAAGGCACTTAGCATGAGTCACAGTTCAAGCAAGGTCGAAGTGCACTCTTTTGGTGGCAAAGGCACTTAGCCTAAGTCTCGATTTGAGCGAGGTTGAACTACACTATTTTGATAGCGAAGGCACGTAGCCAAAGTCCCAGTCCGAGCAAGGTCGAACTGCACAATTTTGATGGTGAAGGAACTTAGCCTGAGTCTTGGGTCAAGCGGGGTCTAATTACACTATTTTGTTGGCGAAGGCACATAGCCTGAGTCCCAGTTCAAGCAAGGTCGAACATCAATGTTTTGATGGAAAATGCACTTAGACTGAGTCCTGGTTGGAGCGAGATCAAATAGCAAATTGTTTATGACTAAGGCAGTTATCCTGAGTCCCGGTTCGAGAGAGGTTGAAATGAAATATTTTGATGGTGTAGGCACTTAACTCGATTACCAGTTCGAGTGAGGTCAAACTGCACTATTTTGATGGCGAAGACACTGAGCTTGAGTCCCAGTAGCGAGGTCGAAGTGCACTATTTTGATGGCGAAGTCACTTAGATAGTGTCCTAGTACGAGCGAGGTCAAATTGCACTATTTTGATGGCGAAGGCACTTAGCCTATGTCCTAATTTGAGCGAGGTGGAACTTTACTATTTTGATGGTGAATGCACTTAGCCTGAGTCCTTGTTTCAGCGAGGTCGAATTATAATGTTTTGATGGCGAAGGCACTTAGCTTTAGTCATAGTTCAAGCGAGGTTGAACTACACTATATTGATGGCAAAGGCACTTAGCTTGAGTCCCAGTTTGAGCGAGGTCGAACTGCACTGTATTGATGGCGAAGGCACTTAGCCTGAGTCCTATTTGAGCAATGACAAATTGTACTATTTTGATGGCTAAGGCACTTAGCCTGATTCCCAGTTCGAGTGAGGTCGAACTGCACTATTTTGATAGCGAAGGCACTTTGCCTGAGCACCAATTTGAGAGAGGTCAAAATGCACAATTTTGATGGCGTAGGCACTTAGCTTGAGTCCCAGTTTGAGTATGGTTAAACTGTTCTATTTTGATGCCGAAGGAACTTATCTTGAGCCCCATTCTAGCAAGGACAAATTGTATTGTTTTTATACCGAAGGCACTTAGACTGATTCCCAGTTTGAGTGAGGTCGAACTGCACTATTTTGATGGCGAAGGCACTTAGCTTGAGTCCCGATTCGAGCAAGGTCAAACTGCACTATTTTGTTGGTGAAGGCACTTATCCCATTTCCTAGTTTGAGTGAGGTCGAGCTACAATATTTTGATGGCGAAGGCACTTTGGCTGAGTCCCGCTTCGAGCAAGGTTGAATTGCACTATTTTAATGGCGAAGGCACTTAGCTTGAGTCCCTGTTCGCGCGCGGTCGAACTACACTATTTTGATGGTGAAGGAACTTAGCCTTTTTCACGGTTCGAGCAAGGTCAAACTGCACCTTTTTTATGGTGAAGGCACTTAGCCTGAGTCACAGTTCAAGCAAGGTTGAACTACACTCTTTTGATGCCGAAGGCACTTAGCCTAAGTCCCGATTCGAGCGAGGTTGAACTATGCTATTTTGATGGCAAAGACACTTAGACTATGTCCAAGTCCGAGCAAGGCTGAACAATACAGATTTGATGGCGAAGGCACTTAGCTTGAGTCCCAATTTGAGCAAGGTCGAACTGCACTATTTTGATGGTGAAGGCACTTAGCCTGAGTCCCGATTCGAGCAAGGTCAAACTGCACTATTTTGATAGTGAAGGCACTAAGATTGTGTCCCGGTTTGAGTGAATTCAATCTACACAATTTTGATGGGGAAGGCACTTAGCCTGAGTCCTGTTCGAGAGAGGTTAAAATGTATATTTTGATGGCGTAGGCAGTTTGCCTGATTCCTAGTTCGAACGAGGTCAAAGTGCACTATTTTGATGGTGAAGGCACTTAGCCTAAGTCTTAGTTCCAGAGAGGTTGAACTGCACTATTTCGATAGCGAAAGCACTTAGGTAGAGTCCTAGTTTGAGCAAGGTCAAACTGCACTATTGTGATGGCGAAGTCACGTAACTTGAGTTCCAGTTCGAGCAAGGTCGAACTACACTATTCTAATAGAGAAGGCACTTAGCCTGAGTCCTATTTCGAGCAAGGTCGAACTGCACTATTTTTAGGGTGAAGGCACTTACACCGAGTCCAGTTCGAGCGAGGTTGAATTACACTATTTTAATAGTGAATGCACTTAGTTTTAGTCCTTGTTAAAGGGTGGTCGAACTGCACTATTTTGATGGTGAAGGCACTAAGTCAGAGTCCCAGTTTGAGCGAGGTAGAGCTGCACTGTTTTGATAAAAAGGCACTTAGACTGAGTCCCAGTTCGAGTAATATTGAACTGAACAATTTTGATGGCGAAGACGCTAACCTTGAGTTCCAGTTTGAGACAGATCAAAATGTAGTATTTCTAGGGCGTGGGCACTTATTCTAATTCCCAGTTCGATCCAGGTCGCACTGCACTATTTTGATGGTGAAAGCATTTAGCTTGAGTCCCAGTTCTAGGAAGGTTGAACTGCACTATTTTGATGGCGATGACACCTAGCTAGAGTCCAAGTTCGAGCGAGGTCAAACTGCATTGTTTTGATGGTGAAGGCACTTAGCTTGAGTCCCGTTTCGAGCAAGATCAAACTACACTATTTTGATGGTGATGGCACTTTTCCTGAGTCCTATTTCGAGTTAGGTCAAACTGCAGTATTTTGATGGCGAAGGCACTTAGACTAAGTCCCAGTTCGAGCGAGGTCGAACTGCATTGTATTGATGGTGAATGCACTTAGCTTTAGTCCTAGTTCAAGTAAGGTCGAACTGCACTATTTTTATGGAGAAGGCACTTAGTCTGAGTACCAGCTGGAGCATGGTCGACTGCTCTATTTTTATGGCGAAGCCACTTAGCCTAAGTCCTAATTCGAGCGATATGGAACTTTGCTGTTTCGATGGCGACGGCACTTTGCCTAGGTCCGAGTTTGAGTGAGGTCGAACTGCACTATTTTGATGGTGAAGGCACTTAGCCAGAGTCCTGGTTCGAGCAAGGTCGAATTGCAATATTTTGATGGCGAAGGCACTTTGATTTAGTCCTAGTTTAAGCGAGGTCAAACTGCACCGTCTTGATGGTGAAGCCACTTAGCCTGAGTCCCGGTTTGAGCGAGTTCAAACTGCACTATTTTGATAGCGAAGGCACTTAGACTGAGTTCCAGTTCGAGCGAGTTCAAACTGCACAATTTAGATAGCGAAGGCACTTAGCCTGAGCCCCAGTTTGAGAGAGGTAAAAATGCACTATTTAGATGGTGTATGCACTTAACTTGAGTCTCAGTCAGAGAGATCTCGAACCGCACTATTTTGATGGCAAAGGCACTTAGCCTGAGTCCCATTCGAGCAAGGAGAAACAACATTGTTTTGATGTCTAAAGCACTTAGCCTGAGTCCTACTTCGAGTGAGGTTGAACAACACTATTTTGATGGCGAAGGCACTTAGGTTGAGTCCCGATTCGAGCAAAGTTGAACTACACAGTTTTTTTGGCGAAGGAACTTAGCGTGATTCCTAGTTCGAGCAAGGTCGACCTGCACTATTTTGATGCCGAAGGAACTTAGCCATAGTACCAATTCGAGCAAGGTCAAATTGCACTATTTTAAATGCGATGGCACATAGCTTGAGTCCCTATTTGAGCAAGGTCGTACTAAACTATTTTGATGGCGAAAGAACTTATCCTGATTCCCGGTTCGAGCGAGGTCAAACTGCACATTTTTGATGATGAAGGCACTTAGCCTAGGTCCTAGTTTGAGCAAGGTTGAACTGCACTATTTTGTTGGTGAAGGCACTTAGCCTGAGTCCTAATTTGAGCGAGGTTGAATTACACCATTTTGATGGAGAAGGCACTTAGCTTTAGTCATAGTTCAAGCAAAGTCAAACTACATTATTTTGATGGCGAAGGCACTTAGCTTGAGTCCTAATTTGAGCAAGGTCGAACTGCTTTGTTTTGTGGGAGAAGGCACTTAGCTCGATTCCTAGTTCGAGCGAGGTCGTCCTGCACTATTTTGATGGCGAAGGCACTTAGACTGAGTCCCGGTTCGAGCAAGGTTGAACTGCACTATTTTAATGGAAAAGGCACTTAGTTTGTGTCCCTATTCGAGCAAGGTCGAACATCACTATTTCGATGGGGAAGGCACTTAGCCTGATTCTCAGTTAGTGCGAGGTCAAACTTCACCTTTTTGATGGTGAAGGCACTTAGCTTGAGTCACAGTTCGATCAAGGTCAAACTGTATTCTTTTGATGGCGAAGGCACTTAGCCTAAGTCCTAATTCGAGCAATGTCGAACTACACTATTTTGATGGTGAAGGCACGTATCCTAAGTCCTAGTACGAGAAAGGTTGAACAACACTGATTTGATAGCGAAGGCACTTAGCTTGAGTCCTGGTTTGAGCAAGGTTGAACTGCACTATTTTCATGGCGAATGCACTTAGCCTAGGTCCTAGTTCTAGCAAGGTTGAAATGCACTATTTTGATGGTGAAAGAACTTAGCCTGAGTCCGGTTCGAGTGAGGTTTAATTACATTATTTTGATGGTGAAGGCACTTAGCCTGAGTCCCTATTCGGGCGAGGTCGAACTCTACTATTTCGATGGCAAAGGCTCTTAGCCTGATTCCCAGTTTGGGCGAGGTCATACTGCATTACTTTGATGGCGAAGGCACTTATCTTGAATCCCAATCCGAGCAAAGCCGGACTGCACTATTTTGATGTTGAAGGCACATAGCCTGACTCGCAGTTTGAGCAAGGTCGAACTGAATTATTTTGAGGGCGAATACAGTTAGACTGAGTCCCCGTTCGAGCGAGATTGAAATGCAAAATTTTGATGGCGAAGGCACTTAGCATGAGTCCCAGTTCGAGAGAGGTTGAAATGCACTATTTTGATGGTGTAGGGACTTTGCCTGATTCCCAGTTCGAGCGAGGTAAAATTGCACTATTTTGATGGCGAAGGAATTGAGCCTGAGTCCCAGTTTCAGAAAGGTCGAATTGTACTATTTTGATGGCGAAGTCACTTAGATAGTGTCCTAGATTGAGCGAGGTCAAATTGCACTATTTTGATGAGGAATGAACTGAGCTTATGTCCCGGTTCAAGCAAGGTCGAACTGCATTATTTTGATGGTGAAGGCACTTAGCCTAGGTCCCAATTTAAGCGAGGTCGAACAACACTATTTTGATGGTGAAGGCACTTAGCCTGAGTCCTGGTGCGAGCGAGGTCGAATTACACTATTTTGTTCGTGGAGGAACTTAGCTTTTGTCCTAGTTCAAGCGAGGTCGAACTACACTGTTTTTATGGTGAAGGCGCTTAGACTGAGAACCAATTTGAGAGAGGTTGAATGCACTATTTTGATGGCGTACGCACTTGGGCGGAGTCCCAGTTTGAGCGAGGTCGAACTACACTATTTTGATGGCGAAGACACTTAGCTTGAGTCCCATTCGAGCAAGAAAAAAATGTACTATTTTGGTGGCTAAGGCACTTAGTCTGAGTCCCATTTCGAGTGAGGTCGAACTGTACTATTTTGATGGCGAAGGCAATTAGCTTGAGTCCCGATTCGAGCAAGGTCAAACTGCACTGTTTTGTTGGCGAACGCACTTATCCAAATTCCTAGTTCGAGTGAGGTGAACCTGCACTATTTTTATGGCAAAGGAACTTAGCCTGAGTCATAGTTTGTGCAAGGTCGAACTGCACTATTTTAATGGCGAAGGCACTTAGCTTGAGTCATTGTTCGAGTGAGGTCGAATTACATTGTTTTGATGGCAAAGGCACTTAGCCTTTTTCCCAGTTCGAGCGAGATCAAAATGCACCCTTTTGATGGTAAAGGCACTTAGCCTGAGTCACTGTCTGAGCAAAGTTGAACTGCACTCTTTCGATAGCGAATGAACGTAGCCTAAGTCCACATTCTAGTGAGGTCAAACTGCACTATTTTGATGGCGAAGGCACATAGCCTGAGTCCCAGTTCGAGAAAGGTCGAACTGCACTATTTTAATGGCGAAGGCACTTAGCTTGAGTCCCTGTTCGAGCGAGGTCGAACTACACTATTTTGATTACAAAGGCACTTAGCATGATTCCCGGTTCGAGGAAGGTCAAACTACACATTTTTGATTGTGAAGGCACTTAGCATGAGTCACAATTCAAGCAAGGTTGAACTGCACTCTTTTGGTAGAGAAGGCACTTAGCCTAAGTCCCGATTTGAGCGAGGTTGAACTAGACTATTTTGATGGTGAAGGCACTTAGCCTAAGTCCTAGTCCGAGCAAGGTCAAACTGCACAATTTTGATGGTGAAGGCACTTATCCTGAGTCTTGGGTCAAGCGAGGTCTAATTACACTTTTTTTTTGTCGAAGGCACATAGCGTGAGTCCCAGTTTGAGCAAGGTCGAACTACACTATTTAGATAGAAATGCACTTAGACTGAGTCCTGGTTCGAGCGAAATCAAACTGCAATTTTTTTATGGCTAAGGCAGTTATCCTGAGTCCCGGATCGAGAGAGGTTGAAATGAAATATATTGATGGTGTAGGCCCTTAACCTGATTACTAGTTCGAGTGTGGTCAAACTACACTATTTTGATAGCGAACGCACTAAGCCTGAGTCCCAGTAGCGAGGTCGAACTGCACTATTTTGATGGCGAAGTCATTTAGATAGTGTCCTAGTACGAGCGAGGTCGAATTGCACTATTTTGATGGCGAAGGAACTAAGCACGAGTCCCGGTTCGAGCAATAGTTGAACTGCACTATTTTGATGGCGAAGGCACTTAGCCTAGGTCCTAATTTGAGCGTGCTCGAACTTTACTATTTTGATGGTGAATGCACTTAGCCTGAGTCCTAGTTTGAGCGAGTTCGAATTATAATGTTTTGATGGCGAAAGCACTTAGCTTTAGTCCTAGTTCAAGCGAGGTTGAACTACACTATTTTGATGGCAAAGGCACTTAGCTTGATTGCCAGTTTGAGCGAGGTCGAACAACACTGCTTTGTTGGTGAAGGCACTTAGCCCGAGTCCCATTAGAACAATGACAAACTGTACTATTTTGATGGCTAAGGCACTTAGCCTAATTCCCAGTTCGAGTGAGGTCGAACTGCATTATTTTGATAGCAAAGGCACTTTTCCTGAGCACCAATTTGAGAGAGGTCGAAATGCACTATTTTAATGGCGTAGGCACTTATCTTGAGTCCCAGTTTGAGCGAGGTTAAACTGTTGTATTTTGATGCCGAAGAAACTTATTTTGAGTCCCATTCTAGCAAGGACAAACTGTACTGTTTTGATGCTGAAGGCACTTAGACTGATTCTCGGTTTGAGTGAGGTCGAACTGTACTATTTTGATGGCAAAAGCACTTAGCTTGAGTCCCGATTCAAGCAAGGTCAAACTGCACTATTTTATTGGTTAAGGCACTTTGCCCATTTCCTAGTTCGAGAGAGGTCGAGCTACACTATTTTGATGGCGAAAGCCCTTAGGCAAAGTCCCGCTTCGAGAAAGGTTGAATTGCACTATTTTAATGGCGAAGGCACTTAGCTTGAGTCCATGTTCGATGCGGTCGAACTACACTATTTTGATGGTGAAGGAACTTAGCCTTTTTCACGGTTCGAGCAAGGTCAAACTGCACCTTTTTGATGGTGAAGGCACTTAGCCTGAGTCACCGTTCAAGCAAGGTTGAACTGCACTCTTTGGATGACGAAGGCACTTAGCCTAGGTCCCGATTTGAGCGAGGTTGAACTATGGTCCAAGTCCGAGCAAGGGCAAAAAATATAGATTTGATGGTGAAGGCACTTAGCCTGAGTCCCGATTCGAGCAAGGTCGAACTGCATTATTTTAATAGCGAAGGCACTTAGATTGTATCCCAGTTTGAGCGAGATCAAACTACACAATTTTGATGGGGAAGGCACTTAGCCCGAGTCCCTGTTCGAGAGAGGTTGAAATGCAATATTTTGATGGCGTAGGCACATTGCCCGATTCCCAGTTCGAGCGAGGTCAAACTGCACTATTTGGATGGCGAAGGCACTTAGCCTAACTCTTAGTTCCAGCGAGGTCGAACTACACTATCTCGATAGCGAAGGCACTTAGGTAGAGTCCGAGTTCAAGCGAGGTCAAATTGCACTATTGTGATGGCGAAGGCACGTAACTTGAGTCCCGGTTCGAGCAAGGTCGAACTGCACTATTCTACTAGAGAAGGCACTTAGCCTGAGTCCTATTTCGAGCAAGGTCAAACTGCACTATTTTTAGGGTGAAGGCACTTAGCCTAAGTCCAGTTCGAGCGAGGTTGATTTACACTATTTTAATAGTGAATGCATTTAGTTTTAGTCCTAGTTAAAGCGTGGTCAAACTGCACTGTTTTGATGGCGAAGGCATTTATTCGGAGTCCCAGTTTGAGCGAGGTTGAACTTCACTGTTTTTATAAAAAGGCACTTAGCCTCAGTCCCAGTTCGAGTAATATTGAATTGAACAATTTTGATGGTGAAGACGCTTAGCTTGAGTCCCAGTTTGAGACAGGTCAAAATGCAATATTTTTATGGCGTAGGCACTTATTCTAATTCCCAGTTCGATCCAGGTCGAACTGCACTAATTTGGTGGCGAAGACATTTAGCTTGAGTCCAAGTTCCAAGAGGGTTAAACTGCACTATTTGATGGTGATGACACTTAGCTAGAGTCCTATTTCGAGTTAGGTCGAACTGCACTATTTTGATGGCGAAGGCACTTAGACTAAGTCCCAGTTCGATCGAGGTCGAAATGCATTGTATTGATGGTGAAGGGACTTAGCTTTCGTCCTAGTTCACATGAGGTCGAACTGCACCATTTTTATGGAGAAGGCACTTAGCGTGAGTACCAGCTGGAGCATGGTCGACTGCCCTATTTTTATGGCGAAGGCACTTAGCCTAACTCCTAATTCGAGAGAGATGGAACTGCGCTGTTTTGATGGCGATGACACTTAGCCTAGGTCCCAGTTTGAGCGAGGTCGAACTGCACTATTTTGATGGTGAAGACACTTAGCCAGAATCCTGGTTCGAGCGAGATCGAATTACAATATTTTGATGGGGAAGGAACTTAGATTTAGTCCAAGTTCAAGCGAGGTAAAACTGCACTGTCTTGATAGTGAAGGCACTTATCCTGAGTCCCGGTTTGAGCAAGGTCGAACTGCACAATTTTGATGGTGAAGGCACTTAGATCGAGTTCGAGTTCGAGCTAGTTCAAACTGCACAATTTTGATGGCGAAGGCACTTAGACTGAGCCCCAATTTGAGAGAGGTCAAAATGCACTATTTAGATGGTGTATGCACTTAACCTGAGTCCTAGTCTGAGAGATGTCGAAGTGCACTATTTTGATGGCGAAGGCACTTAGCCTGAGTCCCATTCGAGCAAGGAGAAACTACATTGTTTTGATGGCTAAAGCAGTTAGCCCGAGTCCTAGTTCAAGTGAGGTTGAACAACACTATTTTGATGGCGAAGGCACTTAGGTCGAGTCCTGATTCGAGCAAAGTTAAACTGCACTATTTTGTTGGCGAAGGCACTTAGCGTGATTCCTAGTTCGAGCAAGGTCAACCTACACTATTTTGATGCCGAAGGAACTTAGCCAGAGTCCCAATTCGAGCAATGTCGAACTATACTATTTTAAATGCGATGGCACATAGCTTGAGTCCCTATTCGAGCAAGGTCGTACTAAACTATTTTGATGGCAAAAGAACTTATCCTGATTCCCGGTTCGAGCGAGGTCAAACTGCACCTTTTTTATGACGAAGGCACTTAGCCTAAGTCCCAGTTCGAGCAAGGTCGAATAACACTGATTTGATGGTGAAGGCTCTTAGCTTGAGTCCCAATTCAAGCGAGGTCGAACTGCACTATTTTGATAGCGAAGGCACATAGACTGAATCCCAGTTTGAGCAAGGTCAAACTGCACTATTTTGATTGTGAAGGCACTTAGATTGAGTCCTGGTTTGAGCGAGATCGAACTATATAATTTTGATGGCGAGGGCAATTTGCTTGAGTCCCTGTTCGAGATATGTTGAAATGCACTACTTTGATGGCATAGGCACTTAGCCTGATTCCCAGTTCGAGCGAGGTTAAACTGCACTATTTTGATGGTGAATGCACTTAGCTTGAGTCCCAGTTCCAGCAAGGTCGAACTACACTATTTTCATAGCGAATGTACTTAGTTTAGTCCTAGTTCAAGCGATGTCAAACTGCACTATATTGATGGCGAAGGGACTTAGCTTGAGTCCCGGTTCGAGCAAGGTCGAACTGCACTATTTTGATGGATAAGGCACTTAGCCTAAGTCTTACTTCGTGCACGGTCAAACTGCACTATTTTGATGGTGAAGGAACATAGCCTGAGTCCTGGTTCAAGCGATGTCAAATTATTCAATTTTGATGGCAAAGGCACTTAGCTTTAGTCCTACTTCAAGCGAGGTCGAACTGCACTGTTTTCATGGCTAAGGCACATAGCCCGAGTCCCGGTTTAAGAGAGGTCGAACTGCACTATTTTGATGGCGAAGGCGTTTGTCACACCTCCGTTTCTTAACGTATAGCTGCTATTTACTAATACACCCCGGGAATGGATATAATAATAATAACAAGGAAGGAGTTTTTCCATTAAAAGGACAATCGGAACGGGATTTATTTATTAGATTTCAGAGTCGCCTCTTGGGAAAATAATGGTGTCCCAAGTCACCGGTTTAATCCCGAACCTAGGAAATTATGACTCTATTTAACAGTCCGAGAAACTAGAAATCCGGATAAGGAATTATGTTAACCCGGGGGAAGGTGTTAGGCTCTCCTGGATTCCGTGGTTCTAGTACGGTCACTCAACTGCTGTATTTGTTATATTTGATTTCCTTATATGCCTTAGTTTCAAATGCTATTGATGTTCCGCTTTGGTTAATTTTAGGATTTTGCGACGTTTCGAAAATGCATTTCGAATCACAACGCAACCAATACGCCTGTTGTGAGCACGTGATTTTTGCCTTACATGAAATACTCCCAAAAATTTAAAATAAAATAATTTTTGTGTTATTTGGAATATTTTGTGGATTTTGTTTTAATTTTCCCTTTTTGTGTTATTTGTACTCGAGTGTGCATGATTATTTGATTAAATTAACAAAAAATTCGAAAAAATATATGTTGTAATAGCATTGAGGTTTTAACTTTTTTAGAAGTGTTAAGTTACTTACCTTATGAAAAATGATAAAATATTGTATTTTTATTTTTGTTTTGTTAAAATGTCCAAATTGTGTGATTATTTTATTTCATGCTAATTACTATTTAGAATTAATTGGATTTTTCCTTTAGTTAATTGTGTATTTTTTTTTATCTCTTTAAGTTCTAAGTTTTGGCTTTAGTTGATTAGTCTTCAATAAGGAAAATGGACTGGGCCGTCCAAAATTTCAAACAAAAATAGCCCAAAGAAAAGAGCCTCACCCAGTCCAAATCCGATCGGCCTTAGAGAAGGCTATACGACGCCGTTCAGTGGCGTTTGATCTGAGCCGTTCATTCAGTCTCATCGAACGGTCCCAAGCTCCCCTCACAACCCAAGCCTACCCCGACCCAGTTAACCCAGACCGACCCAGTCCCCAATTAATCAAAACGATACCGTTTTGTTGACCCAAGAGATCCTGGTCATTAATCATACATGATCCAACGGCCAGGATCAAACCCACACCTAAAAATATATTCCTAACCTAGCACCCCCACGCCCCAAACCCCCCCTCGTCTTCATCGTCTTAGAGACGATCAACGCCACCATACTCCGCCGCCCTCCGCCTACCGGAAATCGCCTCACGGCGATTCCGGTAGGCCAAACCTCCCCAAATTAACACCATGGATTCTCCCAAAGCCCCTCTACACGGATCCGGCATTGGTTAGTTTCGAATGTTGCTCGAACACTTTGAATATCAATTCGAAGTTCGTCGGAACTTGAACATTCACCCCAAACCACTTCAAATTCACGCCAATCACTCCTCGCACCTCCCTCACACCCCTACTAACCCTAGCTTAGCTCGAATCTCACCAGAAAAGTCAAAGCCCTAAAGTCGAGCCTCAAGAACCCTAGAACCGAAAATTAGGGATTTCGCCGAGTCAACGGTAATTGAAGGCAACAGACCTTAATTGGAGTGTTTTTCGTTTGAAAAACACTTCAATTAAAGTCCGTTTACTTCAAATGAGTGCAAACTCGAAGCCTTTGGAGCTGAGTCCGTCCAATTTTGATCCCTCTTCTTGAGGTATCTCATTTTTCATCTTTTTTCTTCTGTTTTATTGTTGTGTTCGTCGTATTGATTTAGTTGATTTGTTTGTGATTGATTTTAAGCTTCTCTGCTTCTACCTCGAAAGGCCTTTATTTTGTCATTCTTATTTCTGTTGTATGTCAGAGTGTATTAAGATATAGAAATGCGAATTGGTTGTAATCGATACTCAAGTAGCTAAGTTCTACATTTTTATGTTTTGTTTGCCTGGGCATTTCGAATCACTGAGTTAAGGATTGATTGTTGTTGTTTATATGAGTCATACGAACATTGTCGATTAGCTTCGTAAGTCTATTTATTAGCTTTTATGGCAGAAATTGATTGCATATGGAACCACTGCTGGATTGTGTTTACTAGGGATTGTTTGGATATAGCTGTAAGATGACTAATCAGAGGTGGCATACTTTAGGATTAAAATGCCCTGCACAAACTGGTGGAACCTGCTATTATAGCAGGGCATCCCACCAGGCTCTGCACTTAGGGAATTTTAGACATAAACCCCCATGTTTAGACAAGTTTAAGTTGGAAAACAGAGGGGATAATGGGCTGGCAGAGCAGGGATGGGCAAGGGTTTGAGTGGAGTTTTTCTGGCCATCCAGGGTGGGGAGGGGTTCAAATATAAATACAGTGATAGGCAGACTTGAAAGGGGGGAGACCTGGAGAGCAAAAACAGTTATAGAGAGTATTTTGGAGAGATACTCTAGGAAATACAGTGATAGAAAAGATTGAAAACAACTATTGTTCCATTGAACTTAGTTTTTCTTTGGTTTCTGTTATTCTATAAGTCTGCCTTTGAGGTTTTTTCGGGGATTCTCAGGAGATAGGGGAGACATTTTTTGATACCCACAGAGACCTTAGAGAAAAACAGTGATACTGGATTTTGGGAGAGATATAAGTCTGAAACATATAGACATTCCTATATACAGAAACTTTAGAAAAATAGAGAGTGAGAGTTTGGATTCTTCTTGAATGGCCATTTGATTCCTGCTCACTGTTTCATTAGATTCCTGTTTGAGGTTCACACTGATCCCTTGCATCTACTTCATGGTCGATTGTTTCTGTTTGGTCGAGGTTGTGTCACTGGTTTGCGAGTGCTAAGTTTGGTTACTGCTGTGGATTGTGTCACTGGTTTTGCTGTGGTTGTGTTTTGGCTACTGCTGAGTGTGGTGTCTGTTGGCTGTTTGCTTGTTGTGTGTTGTTGTTGCTGTTTGGTTGCTGCTATACTGCTGATTGCCACACTGTTGTCACTGCTCACTCTTCCTTCTTTTTCCATATTCCAGGTACACATCCCTGTCATTGTAGCTTCTTGGTTCGAAAAGGAAATGAAGCCTGAAGCTCCCTTTTAAATCTGTTGAATACATGTAGTTGTCCAAAGTTCTTGTGTTTGTATGAGTACATGTAATTAAATCTATCGTACTGGTTTGGGTTATAAAAAATGCATTTAGATCCAAAACACACTGTCATTGGACATGTATAGGAACTTGAGTTATTCCTGCTGTATCTATGCTTAAATCTTCTCTATTCATGGTGTGCGATTTCCAAATCTGTTAATACTAGATCTTATGTTAAAATTGAGATTAACTATCTATTTAAGTAGGAAGTTTAAGGTGATTTGAACACCCGTGAGGAATGATATCTTGAACTTGCAAAAAATATGTGACAGTGGCTCTTTAAGGATTCTTTGAATTCAAAGTAAGTTTTTTCCATATAATTGTCCACCATAGTCTCGAATCTACTCACTTAGTTAACTAATCGTATGTTTACTTAAATTGGTTATAGTTGAGTAGGATTTTGTCACATTGTAGAAATTGGTGCGTTATTATTCAACTGAACGACGTAATTAGATTAAAGGAATCGGGGGTGCATTTCATGTGACCCGACTCCAATTTTGAACAAGATCAAATAAAGCGTGTCAGGAACCACATGTGCATTTCATGTAGTGTGGCTCGTAACATGTTTTTAAATAATTTGGAATCAACTCCTAAACAAATATAACGGGATGTAGTTCGTTTTAAATTTGAATTAGAGGTGTGCCTCGCCTAACAAGTTATACAAATCACAGGACCCTCATAAGTGTATATATAAAGTACTTAGATTTCGAGATGTGCCGTTTCTTAGCAAATATCATGGCCTTCTCAAAAGTGTAAATAAGTAATCGCTCCAGGCGCGTATTTTAATAATTTTACCTTCTTAAATACGGGTGTGCATTTCATGCGACCCAAATCCAAATCCCAAAATGTTGAATAAGAATGTGTCGATAATCCGGGTGCATTTCATGTGACGTGATTCAAAACATATTTTTAGGCAACATTCTTTTTCGTAAATCATAATAATAACAAAAGCGGTAATGGGATATTAATTTGCATTAAGTATATAACCGTAAAAAATCAGATAAATAAGCCGAATATGACAGTTGAGCGACCGTGCTAGAACCACGGAATTCGGGAATGCCTAACACCTTCTCCCGGGTTAACAGAATTCCTTATCCGGATTTCTGGTTCGCGGACCATTAAATAGAGTCAAACCTTTCCTCAATTCGGGTTTCAAACCGGTGACTTGGGACACCATAAATCTCCCAAGTGGCGACTCCGAATCTCTCAATAAATGAACCCCGTTTTGGTTGTCCTTTAATTGGAAAAACTCTCTTTTATATCTTGCGCCCACGCGGGTCAGCGTAAAAAAGAGGTGTGACAGCTCTGGCGACTCCACTGGGGATAGTTTTTTTAGAATTCGAGCTCGGAATAATTGTTGTATTTGGCTTATTTATTATCTTATTTTATTACATGTTTGTATTAATGTGCTAAATATTGTTTTTACTGCTTTGATATTTTGTGAGCTGTACATATAAATTGTGCCGAAAACCAATCTCCTCTCTGAGTCTTCTAAATCATGAAGAAGGGTGCACTTCGTGTGACTTCTTTTCTGTATAGTGTCTAAGTCCCACTTTAGAACGAGGTTTGGATAAGTTGCAAAACCGGTGAAGCTTCTGTATTCCCGGGTTGCTGCCTCCTCCTCGGCTCGAGTTGTCCGCTCGGGTAAGCCAGGTCTAGAACAATAAACCCAGGTTTTTGAACCTAGAATAACAAAGCTTCATGCCGGATCCCTAGTAGGAACGTTTATTTGCATCATGTTGCATTTGGCTTAGAGGGACTCAACACAGGGGTTGGGTCCGTCTAGGACATGTGACCTGAAATGAAAAGACCATCCTGCTGATTCCTGTTTGTCTTGCGCATTTATCTGTTATAGACTTACATGCTGACCGGCTTTAGATAAGGAAAATTAAAAAAAAAAAAAAGAAGAAGAAAATTAGTTTACTTGTCTTTTTTTAGTAAAATGAATAAATAAATAATGTTTGTTTCATTAAAACCGAACTACGCAGGTTTGATTCTCGCCATTAGGTGGCATACCCCTATCAAAAATTCAAAAAAAAAATGTGTATTTAGTTTTAAATAAATCGAAAGTGATGCTGTTTTTTGAAAATAGCCGAATGTTCCGAAAGGACACCGGAAGGCTGTTTTTTGCAAAAATAGCCACTTTGAATCATTTTTAATAATTTGCGGGCACGACCTTGAAATATTCCTTGTGGAAATGTTGCAAGTCCATAGCCGCAAAATCAAGTCCGGGTTCACACCCTTTTTGCAAAAATAACCAAAAAATGTCAAATTTTTTATTTTTTGTTATAAATAAGTCGGGTAATGCTATTCTTGCTTAAAATAAGCTGAATGTCCCTCAAAAGGACGTAGGAAGGCCGTTTTGCAAGAATAGCCACTTTGAGTCATTTGTAAATAATTTTGGATACAACCTGGAAATATTCCCTCGCGGAAATGCGAAAGGATGTATCCGCAAAAAAAAAAAAAAAAAAAAAAATCAAGTTTTGAGTCATCACTCAACTTTACAAAAATAACCACTTTATCAAATAAGCCATTACATGGCCGGAGTTTTGCTGAAATAGCCACATTTTTGCATTTTAACTTCCTCAGTCTTGTGTTGGCCTGTGTCGGTGTTGAACGATGCCCCATAGGCCCCAGGATAAAAAATTTTCTTGAATTTGCATCTTCTTAAATAAAATTTTGCAAAAAGAGCCACTTTGTCTAAATAAGCCATTACATGGCCAATTTATGAAAAATAGTCTTGTGTTGGTTTATGCTGATGCCGAACGATGCCCCATGAGCCACAAGATAAAAAAAATTTCAAGTTTATCTTTCTTAAATAAATTTTGCAAAAATAGTCATTTTGTCAAATGAGCCATTATGTGGCCAATTTTGTACAAATAGTCATAATTGACACCAAAAAATATTCTTCTTCTTGTAGAAATCTCCTACACAAGTTTGTAGTTGGAGTCGGCTTCTATAATTTTCCTTCAAAAAAAAAAAATCAAAAAATCAAAATCAAATAAATATCTCTTTACTTCTTGCATTAATTTGCAAGAACTACGCTCGGTCTGATTCATGCGGGGTCATGATACGTAGGCAATCTCCATAAGATTCGACCACAACTGTATATGTATATATATATAATAAAAGGGAGAAAAAAAAAGAACCAGCAAGGTTTTCAAGGATAATTGAAAAGGAAAAACTGGAATGACGCATGCGGTGAATACGTATATGGTTAACTGGCTAGGTGCATTGCATCCTACGTGCTATAACATATCTGTTAAACTCAGTAAGCTAACAAGTTTGTTGCAATACCAGAAAAGTTTAGCAGTTGACTTGACAGAATATACTGGCCAGCCACCATTACCGTACTAGATCTAAAGGGCCAATTCTAGCAAACATGTCTAGTTCCGGCAAAAGTCTCGATGGAGAGAAAACAGAGATACAGATCATGAAAGATGAGGTGGACCGGTTGAGACGGCAAATAGCAGAGATGCACCTAGCCTGGGCTAGGGGACAGTCATCACCAAACCTTCCTACTCTTACACCAGCTCTAGAGCATCCGCCCATTGACCCCTCGACAAGTGCACCAATCTATCCATATTATCAAGGGGAAAACCCTTATACATCCCAGGTTCCACCAGCTAGACAAAATACTCCTCCTCCGGTCACCCCTGTCTTCGTGGCACCTCCACCTGCTACTTTACAGAAGTCGTCCGGTGAACCGCTTTTTCAAATACATGACAATCATTGTTATGATCCTGAGCCTACCTTTAAGGCTCCCGAACCGCATTCACACACCCCTCACTGGGATAACCCGGCAGAACCGGAAAAGCACTTCAAAAGTTTGGAGCATGAGGAAGTTATTCGGAAAGTCAAAAGCATGGAGCAATCCTTCAGGAATATGCATGGTTTAGGCAACCAAGTCAGCGTTGCTTACAAAGATCTGTGCCCATTTCCAGATGTCCAGTTGCCCGCTGGGTTCAAAATGCCCAAGTTTGATCTATACGAGGGGCATGGTGACCCAGTAGCCCATCTCCGAGGTTTCTGCAGGCAAAATGCGAGGAGCCGGAGGGCGAGATGAAATTCGATAGCTTACTTCGGTCAGAGTTTGGGAGAGTCCGCATTAGAATGGTACACCAGGCAGGATCCCAGCAGATGGTTTACATGGGATGACCTGGCCCAAGCATTCATCGGCCAGTTTCAATATAATCTTGAGATAATCCCTGATCGCTTATCGTTGCTAAAGCTAGAGAAGAAACCCGCCGAAAGCTTCAGAGAATTTGGGTTCCGCTGGAGGGAACAGGCAGCAAGGGTAGATCCCCCGATGAGAGAGAACGAGATGGTGGATTACTTCTTACAGACGCTGGAGCCAACTTACTTTAGTCACCTGGTGATGTCGGTCGGTAAATCTTTCAATGAGGTGGTCAAAATGGGCGGAATGATAGAAGAGGCACTTAAGTCCAATAAGATCTTAAGCTATTCCGCGTTGAAAGCAACAACTCAAGCTATTCAGAATGGCATAGGGGTCGCGTTGGGGAAGAAGAGAAAAGAAGAAGTTGCAACAGTAGAGGAGGGTACTTGGTCCAGATCGAGAGGTCCTTCACCTCACTACCAAGCCGGACCCTACTACCCAAATCACCCTAATCACCCTCCCCGAAACACATATCCACCACCGAGGGCTTACGATAACCCTCCAGGACCAGGTTTCAGAGGGAATCATGCCTTCAGAAAGGAAAAGACACAAAGAACATTCACTGAGTTGGGAGAAACTTATACTGCTCTGTTCCACAAATTGAAGTAGATAGGTTTGTTGAGTCCTGTTGAGACAAGATTGCCAAATCCCCTACCCCCAAATGTGGATCGCTCAGTAAGCTGTGAGTATTGTTCGGGGGCTCTCGGACATGATACCGAGAAATGTTGGAAACTGAAACATGCAGTACAAAATCTTATTGACACCAATAAGATCGAGGTGCAGACACCAGAGGCACCCAACATTAATCAGAATCCATTGCCAACTCACCCTTAGACCCAACATATAAGAAGTCATGCTTGGTAATCAGGGAGGAGTCTTCGGTGGTTTGTTTTGTCGTCATTTATTTTATCCGAGTTGTTTTCGGGATTGTGACCCGGATCTTGTTTTGAAGTGAAACCCTCTTATCTTTCCATTTTGGTCATTGCAGTTTGCTTAGTCGTTTCAAGTTTCGTTTTAGTTTTGTATTTTGGTTTGGTTATTTGTATTTGAATCATTTCGCCGTTTAGTTTTATGAAACTTTCGGTCTTTTATTACCCCAATCATCTTTTGTTTAGTTCTTCTATCTTTAAGTTTGTCATTTGTTCGAACGCCGACTCTAATGACATGGCATCGCACATAATTTTGGCTTAATATGAAGGGTTAATCATGAAGCAATTCGAAGTTAATCGGGTCATTTAAAAAAAAAAGAAATAAAAAGGATTCGAGATTATTTGGAGCCCGAATCAGGTGAGACTGGGGCAGGTAAAACATGAAGAAACCCTTAAAGGAAAATTGGCTATGCTAAGACGGGGTTCGCTCGTGGTACTGAAATGAAAGTGTCATCCAGCAATACTTTAAAATGACAGATGAAAAGGCAAATGGACGATATGGTTATCAATCAGGGCACAAACAGAAGATGTCGTGAATATGTTATTTGAACTTGGCATGTTTCGAAAATTGGAATGACGAAGGCATTTTGTTCTGCTATCCAAACACTTTATCCATCGTCAACCCTTTGAGCTTTATTTTAAAATCCTTCATACCCCTCCTTCGGAGTTAGTTGAAAAGACTAGAAACACAGGTTTGAAAGACAAGAGAAAAAAAGGGAAGAAAAGAAAACAACAAAAGGAGATAAAGAAAAGAAAAGAAAAAGAAAAATGTGTGAAAAAAAAGAAATTTGAAAAAGAGGAATTGGGAACTACGTTTGACCTGATTCCTTAAAGAGGATACGTAGGCGCTTCACGGCTCGGTCATAGTGTAAATAAAGTAATAAAAATTCCCCAAGTAAAAACTGGGGCAAAGAAAAATTGTGTTGATTATAAATAAATTTAGGTCCAAAGGTTGTAAATTTTGAACCCAAAATTGATTTTGTTTTGAGCCTTCAATACCCTTTCTTTCTAGTCCTATCCAAATCCCACATTACGGTCCAAAGAAAGACCTTCCGATCAGTCTTCAAAAGATGCCACGTCCGGCGAGGGAGAGAGTCCTATCATAATATAACATGTTGATTCTCAGCAGAAAAGACTCTGATTCTGAGCAGAAAGGAAACACGAGAGAGTCTTAGCAGTGACACCCCAATCCCTAGCTAAAAGTGATACAAATGAGAGAGTCTTACCGGTGAAAACCTTCACAGGCACCATAAGGCGACGAAAGCGAGAGAAAATCAAAATGAGAGAGGCTTGAAAGTGAAAACCCTTCGGGCACTACAAGTCGAATAAAGGTGATAATCAGATGGAAATCACGAGACAGAAATCGTGAAAGGAAATTAACAACGGAGGATAGGCCATATGTGCATGTCATGACCAGTAGAGTTGGTATTCGCGTTTGATAAGTTTTCATAGTTATTTCTTGTTAGAGAGTCATTTTTCTTTGTCTTCTATTTTGTTTCTTTTTATCTTTCTCATTTTTATCAAAAATTCCCCATCAAAGTCTGTCTAGTCAGAACAAGTGAGAAATGACTTCAAAACTTGCCACCAACTTTCCAATTATTATGCAAAGCAAGGAAATGCCATTAACGGCAGAGAAGTAGGGTGCAAAGAAGATTATTAAACTGGGGCAGAAAATTTTCTTTTCAGTTTGAAAATTTTCTGGAAGTCAATACCCATTTGGGGAAGAAGGAAAGTCTTAAGGGGAATGGTCTTCGAACCAGTGTCATCCTCAACCGCCTTCAAGAAGAGTGAAACACCAATTTTGAGGAAATGAAAATCCCCCAGCAATGTTATCTACAGCAAGTTCCGAGGTGGCCGGACAACACAGAATGATAAAGGAAGAAAGGAAATCCCATCTTCAACAAAATAACCCCTAGCAAGTTGAGAAACACAGAACGGGGAAGGGATAAATGGAAAAACCAATCCCCAGCAGGAATATCATCCCCATCAAATGAAATCATTCCACAACAATGCTTTGGGAACCCCGAGCGAGGAAAAAGAGAACAGGAAAAACCACCCCACAGGAGCGGCACAACCGCTCACAATGTTTTGAACTAACAAATTTTCTTTGATTTGAAACAGGAAAAGAAAATGCTATCTCAGCAGAAAGGCATGCCACAAGGAAGAACACCAATACTGGGGCAGAAAATTTTCTGCCGTTGTTGAAAATTTTCTCGGAGAAACGAGGAAGGCAATTCAAGATGACATGTTAGGTTTGTACACCTTCAAATAGGATGTTTCAGGTTTGTCCGCCTTCGAATGTGACGTCTCAGGTTTGTTCACTTTCATACTTTGATACAATGGGAGTATTCGCCCTCGAATTGGATACAATGGGAGTATTCGCCCTCGAATAGGATACAAAGGGAGTATTCGCCCTCGAATAGGATACAATGGGAGTATTCGCCCTCGAATAGGATACAATGGGAGTGTTCGCCCTCGAATATGATACAATGGGAGTATTCGCCCTCGAATAGGATATAATGGGAGTATTCGCCCTCGAATAGGATACAATGGGAGTATTCGCCCTCGAATAGGATACAATGGGAGTATTCGCCCTCGAATAGGATACAATGGGAGTATTCGCCCTCGAATAGGATACAATGGGAGTATTCGCCCTCGAATAGAATACGATGGGACTATCCGCCCTCGAATAGGATATTTTACGTTTGATTTATTTTACATTGTCCTTTGCATATTTCATAAATTATTGCCAGAATGCATTTTTAATTCAAAAGTTGCTACTAAAAGCAGGCGCCTACCTGTATAACAAAAGGCAAGTCTTCAGTCTTTACATTGCAGGTCTTGAAACCAGTAACCCACCATAAAGCATAGGGTTACAACAAGAGATCCCAGCGCAAATTCAAGCGCATGAGTCAAAGGAGAGGAGGTAATGAAGGAAAATTTTCCCAGCATCCGGCAAGTAAGTAGTTCTAAAGACATCCCCAGCAGTCAGGAGGGAAAGCAACACGACCCAGGAAGAAAGCAATTCCGAAACAAGGAAATTTAGGAGAAATGATGGTTCAAGAGTCGATGCAGCAAGAATAAAATTGTACAAGAAGTAAAGGAAGGCGATTTATTTTAAAAAGTTGTAGTTGAAGTCAGGGAGCCCGCCTGAAGAATGGAGTGGCGATTTAGTTTTGAAATTGTAGTTGAAGTCAGGGAGCCCGCCTGGAGAATGGAGTGGCGATTTATTTTAAAAGGTTGTAGCTGAAGTCAGGGAGCCCGCCCGAAGAATGGAGTGGCGATTTAGTTTTGAAATTGTAGTTGAAGTCAGGGAGCCCGCCTAAAGAATGGAGTGGCGATTTATTTTGAAGATGTAGTTGAAGTCAGGGAGCCCGCCTGAAGAATGGAGTGGCGATTTTATTTTGAAGTTGCAGTGAAGTCAGGGAGCCCGCCTGAAGAATGGAGTGGCGATTTTATTTTTGAAGATGTAGTTGAAATCAGGGAGCCCGCCAGAAGAATGGAGTGGCGATTTAGTTCGAATTTGGTTGAGGAAAGCGGTGGGGTACCGGAAATCCCCAGCATGAATCCAAGTTCATAATCGAAAGGAAGGCAACAAGGATCAGAAAGATAGGTTCAGAATTCGAAGGAAAATAGTTCGAAGATCACAACGAGGGACCAATGGTCGGAGTTCGGCAATCAAGATAGGCCGAAATAACAATTGTCAGAGGAGAAGAAGCATGTGAAGAAACATCAGAGACAACAAGATGGCAAGGAACATGACAAGATCAAGTGGAAAGGATGAATAAGAATTTGGAACATTGTAACTTAGTCTAGCTTCTTATTTTTGTTTAGCACGGTGTAATAAGGACATCAGTTAAGCAGTAGCGTCGGCAGCAACAGCAGTAACAGCAAGATCACAGCAGTCATGGTAGTCCCAGCTACCAAAACTTCCCAAACTACATTTACCTGATTCCCTTTTAGCCGGGGATATGTAGGAGACCTTTTGAAGCAAAGGTTCGGTCAAACTTTTCCAAAATATGCTTCATACGGAGTGCTTAAACGGGCAAAAATCGCTCGTATCCGCTCACTTATCTTTGCGCGAAAACTCTTCGTGTTTCCGCGCAAAGAGGGGCAAGCTGTGAGCACGTGATTTTTGCCTTACATGAAATACTCCCAAAAATTTAAAATAAAATAATTTTTGTGTTATTTGGAATATTTTGTGGATTTTGTTTTAATTTTCCCTTTTTGTGTTATTTGTACTCGAGTGTGCATGATTATTTGATTAAATTAACAAAAAATACGAAAAAATATATGTTATAATAGCATTGGGGTTTTAACTTTTTTTAGAAGTGTTAAGTTACTTACCTTATGAAAAATGATAAAATATTGTATTTTTATTTTTGTTTTGTTAAAATGTCTAAATTGTGTGATTATTTTATTTCATGCTAATTACTTTTTAGAATTAATTGGATTTTTCCTTTAGTTAATTGTGTATTTTTTTTATCTCTTTAAGTTCTAAGTTTTGGCTTTAGTTGATTAGTCTTCAATAAGGAAAATGGACTGGGCCGTCCAAAATTGCAAACAAAAATAGCCCAAAGAAAAGAGCCTCACCCAGTCCAAATCCGATCGGCCTTAGAGAATGCTATACGACGCCGTTCAGTGGCGTTTGATCTGAGCCATTCATTCAGTCTCATCGAACGGTCCCAAGCTCCCCTCACAACCCAAGCCTGCCCCGACCCAGTTAACCCAGACCGACCCAGTCCCCAATTAATCAAAACGATACCGTTTTGTTGACCCAAGAGATCCTGGCCATTAATCATACATGATCCAACGGCCAGGATCAAACCCACACCTAAGTATATATTCCTAACCTAGCACCCCCACGCCCCAAACCCCCCCTCGTCTTCATCGTCTTAGAGACGATCAACGCCACCATACTCCGCCGCCCTCCTCCTACCGGAAATCGCCTCACGGCGATTCCGGTAGGCCAAACCTCCCCAAATTAACACCATGGATTCTCCCAAAGCCCCTCTACACGGATCCGACATTAGTTAGTTTCGAATGTTGCTCGAACAATTCGAATATCAATTCGAAGTTCGTCGGAACTTGAACATTCACCCCAAACCACTTCAAATTCACGCCAATCACTCCTCGCACCTCCCTCACACCCCTACTAACCCTGGCTTAGCTCGAATCTCACCAGAAAAGTCAAAGCCCTAAAGTCGAGCCTCAAGTACCCTAGAACCCAAAATTAGGGATTTCGCCGAGGCAACGGTAATTGAAGGCAACATACCTTAATTGGAGTGTTTTTCGTTTGAAAAACACTTCAATTAAAGTCTGTTTACTTCAAAGGAGTGCAAACTCGAAGCCTTTGGAGCTGAGTCCGTCCAATTTTGATCCCTCTTCTTGAGGTATCTCATTTTTCATCTTTTTTCTTCTGTTTTATTGTTGTGTTCGTCGTATTGATTTAGTTGATTCGTTTGTGATTGATTTTAAGCTTCTCTGCTTCTACCTCGAAAGGCCTTTATTTGGTCATTCTTATTTCTGTTGTATGTCAGAGTGTATTAAGATATATATATGCGAATTGGTTGTAATCGATACTCAAGTAGCTAAGTTCTGCATTTTTATGTTTTGTTTGCCTGGGCATTTCGAATCACTGAGTTAAGGATTGATTGTTGTTGTTTATATGAGTCATACGAACATTTTCGATTAGCTTCGTAAGTCTGTTTATTAGCTTTTATGGCAGAAATTGATTGCATATGGAACCACTGTTGGATTGTGTTTACTAGGGATTGTTTGGATATAGCTGTAAGATGACTAACAGAATTAACATTCCTTAGGTTTTAAAACTACCTTGCCCATGAGTTAAACTAGTGGAACCTGCTATTACAGCAGGGCATCCCACCAGGCTCTGCACTTAGGGAATTTTAAACATAAAACCCCATGTTTAGACAAGTTTAAGTGGGAAAACAGAGGGGATAATGGGCTGGCAGAGCAGGGATGGGCAAGGGTTTGAGTGGAGTTTTTCTGGCCATCCAGGGGTGGGGAGGGGTTCAAATATAAATACAGTGATAGGCAGACTTGAAAGGGGGGAGACCTGGAGAGCAAAAACAGTTATAGAGAGTATTTTGGAGAGATACTCTAGGAAATACAGTGATAGAAAAGATTGAAAACAACTATTGTTCCATTGAACTTAGTTTTTCTTTGGTTTCTGTTATTCTATAAGTCTGCCTTTGAGGTTTTTTCGGGGATTCTCAGGAGATAGGGGAGACATTTTTTGATACCCACAGAGACCTTAGAGAAAAACAGTGATACTGGATTTTGGGAGAGATATAAGTCTGAAACATATAGACATTCCTATATACAGAAACTTTAAAAAAATAGAGAGTGAGAGTTTGGATTCTTCTTGAATGGCCATTTGATTCCTGCTCACTGTTTCATTAGATTCCTGTTTGAGGTTCACACCGATCCCTTGCATCTACTTCTTGGTCGATTGTTTCTGTTTGGTCGAGGTTGTGTCACTGGTTTGCTAGTGCTAAGTTTGGTTACTGCTAGTGCTAAGTTTGGCTACTGCTGTGGATTGTGTCACTGGTTTTGCAGTGGCGGAGTCTTTGGCCATTGATTTCTCTCTTTGGAGCCTGTTTGCTGGGACATTTTGGTTGCTGTTTGGTTGCTGCTATACTGCTGATTGCCACACTGTTGTCACTGCTCACTCTTCCTTCTTTTTCCATATTCCAGGTACACATCCCTGTCATTGTAGCTTCTTGGTTCGAAAAGGAAATGAAGCCTGAAGCTCCCTTTTAAATCTGTTGAATACATGTAGTTGTCCAAAGTTCTTGTGTTTGTATGAGTACATGTAATTAAATCTATCATATTGGTTTGGGTTATAAAAAATGCATTTAGATCCAAAACACACTGTCATTGGACATGTATAGGAACTTGAGTTATTCCTGCTGTATCTATGCTTAAATCTTCTCTATTCATGGTGTGCGATTTCCAAATCTGTTAATACTAGATCTTATGTTAAAATTGAGATTAACTATCTTTTTAAGTAGGAAGTTTAAGGTGATTTGAACACCCGTGAGGAATGATATCTTGAACTTGCAAAAAATATGTGACAGTGGCTCTTTAAGGATTCTTTGAATTCAAAGTAAGTTTTTTTTTTGTCCACCATAGTCTCGAATCTACTCACTTAGTTAACTAATCGTATGTTTACTTAAATTGGTTATGGTTGAGTAGGATTTTGTCACATTGTAGAAATTGGTGCGTTATTATTCAACTGAACGACGTAATTAGATTAAAGGAATCGGGGGTGCATTTCATGTGACCCGACTCCAATTTTGAACAAGATCAAACAAAGCGTGTCAGGAACCACATGTGCATTTCATGTAGTGTGCCTCGTAACATGTTTTTAAATAATTTGGAATCAACTCCTAAACAAATATAGCGGGATGTAGTTCGTTTTAAATTTGAATTAGAGGTGTGCCTCGCCTAACAAGTTATACAAATCACAGGACCCTCATAAGTGTATATATAAAGTACTTAGATTTCGAGATGTGCCGTTTCTTAGCAAATATCATGGCCTTCTCAAAAGTGTAAATAAGTAATCGCTCCAGGCGCGTATTTTAATAATTTTACCTTCTTAAATACGGGTGTGCATTTCATGCGACCCAAATCCAAATCCCAAAATGTTGAATAAGAATGTGTCGATAATCCGGGTGCATTTCATGTGACGTGATTTTTAGGCAACATTCTTTTTCGTAAATCATAATAATAACAAAAGCGGTAATGGGATATTAATTTGCATTAAGTATATAACTGTAAAAAATCAGATAAATAAGCCGAATATGACAGTTAAGCGACCGTGCTAGAACCACGGAATTCGGGAATGCCTAACACCTTCTCCTGGGTTAACAGAATTCCTTATCCGGATTTCTGGTTCGCGGACCATTAAATAGAGTCAAACCTTTCCTTAATTCGGGTTTCAAACCGGTGACTTGGGACACCATAAATCTCCCAAGTGGCGACTCCGAATCTCTCAATAAATGAACCCTATTTTGGTTGTCCTTTAATTGGAAAAACTCTCTTTTATATCTTGCGCCCCCGCGGGTCAACGTAAAAAAGAGGTGTGACACCTGTGACCTTGACGCATCCCAGCTTCGCCATGATTTTGATTTGAGTCACATAAATGTGCACTCATATTAGGAATTTATATTTATTATAAATCATGCCCTAAGGTGTCTACGTCTTTTAATTTTGGGAGAGACCATGGAACTTCGCTAAACGGACTTTCCAATTTCTAACATTTTATAGGAAATCATGGAGGGCCCCACAACTATGCCTTTGTGATTTGGCGAGACTCGTCTCCGTTTTTATTAAGGTTTATCCTAAAGCATACTACATTCTCTATTTCTGTTTTTTCTCTTATCCTAATATATACCATTTTCATATTAGATCTATATTATTATATATTAACGTCCAAGCCACACTTTATTATTGGGCATGGGCCAAAACCAGTTCAATAATCTTCCATGAGATACTGGGCTTCTACAACCCAGTACTTATTTCCTTTTTCTCTTTAATGCATAAATGCCATTACGTTTTGATCAAGGCCTGATTTCATATTCAGGCCCAGATCATTCATATTTGAAGTATAATGTTAACTAATTAATAATTTCACCATATACATTAAGGAAGAGATGGCAATCATTATTGTTAACTAATTATTTTGCAATCACTAGTTTTCATATAACCGTCTCTAATTAACTAACAGTTCTAACACAAGGATTTACACTAATGCTATTAATCAATTAATCGAATTTGACATTAATTTACCACTAGAATGTATTGCAAAATCATTTTTATCAATTCATTACTAGAACATTTATGTGACTCAACAGTGTTCTAATTTCATTAAACATGCTCGAATCACTATTATCAATTTGCACAATCTTAAAACGAATTCATAATTAAATCAACTAAAATATTAATAAAACAGTCTGAAGTACAAAACTACTTATACTTTTATAATTAAATGATTCAAATTTGAAACATGAAACGCCCAAATTTTAATACTTCATGTCCAGTTTATGCTAGTTTCAAATCTGAACGGTTTAACTAAGCTGATACCAGTATTATACTTAAGTGATTCTTCTCTACCTAGCTTATTTGTCTTACTATTATCGAATTGAAGCATATATCCACTCTACTAATTATTACAACCAGGTCCTAAATGAATTACAAGGATCTAAATGCCTTTTAAACTACATAATGAAATATAAATACACGAAAATTTAGATAATCATGATTTTATATCATTTCTCCAATCAGCAGCTCATTACAACTTCAGGTCCTAGTAGTGTACCTGGTTCAAAACAGATTGATGAGTCTAGAGTTTGGAGAAGAAGAATAGTCAGAAGCCAATAACAACGATACAACAACAGCAATGAATTGATTCAATCACACCAAACAACTACCAAAAACTCCAAATATGGAACCCAGCAAATCAACCCAAGTAAAATCAGAGAACCCAGCAAAGTCGAGATGAATTAGTGAAGAATCAACCAACAGAAATCCCCAGAATAGCACTCAAGTTAATCAGCTTACCTAAATGTGTGTAACCCTTAGTTGTATATTTCAAAATTTTCGAACTCTTTTTCTCTTTTTGATTTCAAAATCTGGACCCTTTTTCAGGCTTATTTGAAGCCTATTTATAGAGTTATTTTGGGGGGAATTTCAAATAAATTAATTCTATTTCCCTCCCCTTATTATTTTTAATTAATTACAGTATAGTCCATTGAAAGTGTATCGAAATGCCTTAGAACCCCTGCTAGAAGGTTCTGGGCAGTTCTAATGGATTCCTTTAGGCATGTTTTACCCAAATGCCCTCACTTGCTAATGTTTATTTCACTATTTCCTTTTAGTTCTACCTAGTTTGCCCTTTATTTTCTAAGTAATTGCAGAAATACCAAGCTTTAAAGTCACTTTTATCCCTATATGCTATATTTAATCTACAGGAATGCCCTTTACTCTTCCCCTTTTACCCCTTGTATTAAATCATTATTACCCGACCCGCCTTTAGGTATGGCAGAACTAGGATAATACTTATTTAACCAATAGCCACTAATCGTACATGTCTTAAAACTTAACCAGTTTAGACCACACCCCTTTTCATTATTAGCCACCTTTATCAGAACATAACCATTTATCAGAATATGACCACTATTTAAAACATAGCCACTATTAAAAGCGTAGCCACTTAATCAACACCCAGACTTAACTCACAAATGTAGCCACGAGACCTTTATACTCATGGCCAAAATAACTTCAGTACTCAAAGGTTCAGAATGAACTCACATACAAATCAAATTACAAATATAGCCAGATTCATGTTATTTTGCACATATAGCCTTAATCACGAATTAATTTTCAATTAATCAGAACTCAAAGGAGAAATTTGATAATGGTTGAATTCCAACTAACCAAAACTCAATCGAGACAAAATATAATGAACAATCACATAAAACTGACTAACTAGCATATGATTCATGAGTAGTTAACATCAAAACCCTAAGAACACTTAGATAATTTTTAGGCATGTGTAAGATTCAGGGATCGCATGAGCAAGTATGAATGAAAAGCAGAGATAGATTCATATCTTTTAAGCATGCATATGAACAGGTTCATATAAACACATTAGACATGGAAAGAAACACTTTTTATTTTTAGAACACATAGCAGCAAAGAATGAAAACAAAGGTGGGGATACTTATATTTTCAGGCTTTTTCTTTGCCTTTTTCCTTTTCTTTCTTTCTTTTCTTCTTTCTTACTTCTTCATTCTTTTCATTTTTCTTGATTTTTGGTGCTTTGAAAAAGGTTGGTCTTCTGAGTACTGAATCTTTCAAATGAGGCTTTGGGTTTGATTTAAGTGTAGATGAGGGGTGGTATAGAGACCTGGGATAGTGCTTTGGGGGTGGGGTTAGTTTTTGGTACTCGCCGGAGTAGGGTTCCAGCGAGTGTTTTTCTAATATTCGACAAGTTTGAGGGTGATTCGACGGAAACCACCTAGATAGGGTGGTAGGTCACCTCAAGACGGTTTAAGGGTGTTAAATTGGGACTTTGGTTCATACTTTGTGAGATCGTCGGCTAGGGTTCCGGCGACCGGGATTTCAAGAACAATGGAGGCTAATGGTTTTGGTCGGGGTTTATGTGGTTTGGAGGTTTTTTGGGTGGTGAGGAGGGTGTTTGAGGTTTTCCTGAGCCGGAGACGAAGGCTAAGATGTGGTTTTCCGGTGGTCTCCATGAGAGACTGGACCAGGAAGATGGGAACCTAGAGGCAACTAGGGTTTCTTATGAATTGTGTATGTGTATGTAATGGTTTGAATGAAAGGGAGAAGGGTAATATATATCAATTATACGCTTTTTATCATTGGCCGTTGGATTGGATTGAATGAATGGCCAAGATCATTTAGCCTCAAAACGACACCGTCTATTTTGATGAGGTGTCTCAGTAGGTCCGTAGGATTATGATACTGGACGGTTGAGATTGATTTACCTAAGCTACGTCATTTCATTTAAATGGTTCATTGGTCTTGTCCGTTTGATCAGTTGTATTGGACGGCCAAGATTAATTCTATATGTGATGTCGTTTAATTTATAAGGGAACCGCCTCACTAGGCCCGTTGATCAAATATATCAACGACTTGGATTAATACACCTATACGGTGTCGTTTGGTTTTAATCTTGGGCGGACTGGGTAGTTTCGTTTGGGCTTGGTCTATATTTGGTATTGGGTTGTATTTGGCCCAAATTATCATCATATATATATGTTGATCAAATATATCAACGACTTGGATTAATACACCTATACGGTGTCGTTTGGTTTTAATCTTGGGCAGACTGGGTAGTTTCGTTTGGGCTTGGTATTTATTTTGAACTGCTGTATTTCCTTAGTTTTCTATTTTTTTTATTTTTTCCTTAATTTTTCGGTATTTTTTGCATTTTTACTTGATTTTCTAAATTTTAACATTTTTTATGATATTTTCCCAATTGATTTCTTTTGTAATCTCATTTCAATTTATTTTCAAACAAAAACAATTGTATTTCAACTAAATCACACAATTGCAAACAAAAATCATTTTTGTATTATTTTATATATATATATATATTGCAATTTAATTTCTTAGGGCAAAAATCATGTGCTATATATATATATATATATATATATATATATATATATATATATTGCAACTGAAATTTCTTAGGGCAAAAATCATGTGCGCATAGCGCTTAGCCTGAGTCCAAGTTCAAGCAACATCGAACTGTATAATTTTGATAGCGAAGGTGCTTAGCCCGAGTCCTAGTTTGAGAGAGGTCGAAATGCACTATTTTGATGGTGTAGGCACTTAGCATGATTCCCAGTTCAAGCCAGGATGAACTACACTATTTTGATGGCGAAGGCACTTAGCCTGAGTCCCAGTTCCAACAGGGTCGAACTGCACTATTTTAAGGGCGAAGGCACTTAGCTAGAGTCCAGTTCGAGCGAGGTCAAACTACACTATTGTGATGGCGAAGGCACTAAGCTTGAGTCCCGGTTTGAGTAAGGTCAAACTGCACTATTTTGATGGCGAAGGCACTTAGCCTGAGTCCTATTTCGAGCAAGGTCGAACAACACTATCTTGGTGGCGAAGGCACTTAGCCTGAGTCCCAGTTCGAGCAAGGATGAACTGCACTATATTGATAGCAAGGGCACTTATCTTGAGTCCTAGTTCAGGTGAGGTCGAACTACACTGTTTTGATGGTGAATGTACTTAGCCTAGTTCCGATTTGAGTGAGGTCGAACTGCATCATTTTGATGGTATAGGCACTTAGCGTGAGTCCCAGTTTGAGCAAGGTTAAACTGCACTAATTTGATGGCAAAGGAACTTAGCCTAAGTCCTAATTTGAGCGAGATCGAACTGCGCTATTTTGATGGCGAAGGCACTTAGCCTAGGTCCTAGTTTGAGCGACGTCGAACTGCACTATTTTGATGATGAAGGCACTTTGCCTTAGTCCTGGTTCGAGTAAGGTCGAATTACATTATTTTTATGGCGAAGGCACTTAGATTTAGTCCTAGTTCAAGCGAGGTCGAACTGTACTATTTTGACGGTGAAGGCACTAGGCTTGAGTCTCGGTTTGAGCGAGGTCAAACTGCACTATTTTGATGGTGGTGGCACTTAGCCTGAGTCCCAGTTCGAGTGAGATCAAAGTGCACAGTTTTGATGGATAAGGTGCTTAGCCTGAGCCCCAATTTGAGAGAGGTCGAAATGCACTATTTTGATGCCGTAGGAACTTAGCCTGAGTCCTAGTTTAAGTGAGATCAAACTGCACTATTTTGATGGTGAAGGCACTTAGCCCGAGTCCCATTCGAGCAAAGACAAACTGCATTGTTTTGATTAAGAAGGTACTTAGCCTGAGTCCCAGTCCGAGTAAGGTCGAACTGCACTATTTTGATGGCGAAGGCACTTAGGTTGAGTCCTGATTCGAGCAAAGTCAAACTACACTATTTTAATGGCGAAGGCTCTTAGCCTGATTCCTGGTTCGAGCGAGGTTAATCTGCACCTTTTTTGATGGAGAAGGCACTTAGCCAAAGTCCTAGTCTGAGCAAGGTCGAACTGCACTGTTTTGATGGCGAAGGCACATAGATTTAGTCCCGATTTGAGTGAAGTCAAATTACACTTCTTTTTTTACAAAGGCACATAGTCTGAGTCCCAGTTCGAGCAACATCAAACTGCACAACTTTGATAGCGAAGGCGCTTAGCCTAAGCCACAATTTGAGAGATGTCGAAATGCACTATTTTGATGGCATAGGCACTTAGCCTGAGTCCCAATTTGAGAGAGGTCAAACGACACTATTTTGATGGTGACGACACTTAGCCTAAGTCCCATTCGAGCAAGGACAAACTGCACTATTTTGATGGCAAAGCCAATATCCTGAATACTAGTTCTAGCAAGGTCGAACGACACTATTTTGATAGCGAAGGCAATTAGATAGAGTCCCGATTTGAGCAAGGTCGAACTGCACTATTTTGATGGTGAAGGTACTTAGCATGAGTCCTATTCCGAGCATGGTCGAACAACACTATTTTGATGGTAGAGGCACTTAGCTTGAGTCCCGGTTCGAGCGAGATCGAATTACACTATTTTGATAGAGAAATCACTTAGCTTTAGTCCTAGTTCAAGCAAGGTCAAACTGCACTATTTTGATGGCGAAGGCACTCAGCCTAAGTCCCTGTTTGAGTGAGGTTGAACTGCACTATTTTGATGGCAAAGCACTTGGCCTGAATCCCAGTTCGAGCAAGATCGAACTATACAATTTTGATGGAGAAGGTGTTTAGCCTGAGTCCTAGTTTGAGAGAGGTCGAAATGCACTATTTTGACGGCATAGGAACTTAGCCTGATTCCCAGTCCGAGCCAGGTCGAACTGCACTAATTTGATGATGAAGGCCTTTAACCTGAGTCATAGTTCCAGCAGGGTCGAACTGCTCTATTTAGATGGCGAACACACTTAGCAAGAGTCCTAGTTCGAGAGAGGTTAAACTACATTGTTTTGATGGCGAAGGCACTTAGCTTGAGTCCCGGATCAAGCAAGGTCAAACGGTAGTGTTTTGATGGCGAATGCACTTAGCTAGAATCCTGTTTCGAGCAAGTTCGAACTGCACTATTTTGATGGCGAAGGCACTTAGACTAAGCCCCAGCTCGAACGAGGTCGAACTACACTGTATTGATGGCTAATGCACTTGGCTTTAGTCCTAGTTATTGTGAGCTCGAACTGCACAATTTTGATGGTGAAGGTACTTAGCCTGAGTCTCTATTCGAGCGGGGTCGAACTGTACCATTTTGATGGTAAAGGCACTTAGCCTGAGTCCCAGTTCGAGCAAGGTCTAACTGCACTATTTTGATGCCGAAGACACTTAGCCTGAGTCCTAATTCGAGTGAGATCGAACTGTGTTGTTTTGATGGTGAATGCATTCAGCCTAGGTCCCAGTTTGAGCGAGGTCGAACTTCACTATTTTTATTGTGAAGGAACTTAGCCTGAGTCCTGGTTCGAGTGAGGTCAAATTACACTGTTTTGATGGCGAAGGCACTTAGCTTTAGTCCTAGTTCAAGCAAGGACGAACTGCACTATTTTGATGGTGAAGGTACTTAGCCTCAGTCACTGTTTGAGCGAGGTCGAACTGCACTATTTTGATGGTGAAGGCACTTAGCCTGATTCCCAGTTCGAGCGAGATCAAACTGCACAACTTTGATGCCGAAGGTGCTTAGCCTGAGCCATAATTTGAGAGAGGTTAAAATGCACTATTTTCATATCATAGGCACTTAGCTTGAGTCCTAGTTTGAGCGAGGTCGAACTGCACTATTTTTATTGTGAAGACACTTAGCTTGAGTCCTGGTTCAAACGAGGTCAAATTATACTGTTTTAATAGAGAAGGCACTAAGCTTTAGTCCTAGTTCAAGCGAGGTCGAACTACATAGTTTTGATGGTGAAGGTACTTAGCCTCAGTCCCTATTTGAGCAAGGTCGAACTGCACTATTTTGATGGTGAAGGCACTTAGCCTGAGTCCCAGTTCGAGTGAGATAAAACTACATAACTTTTGTCACGACCCGAATTTCCCACCATCGGGGTCATGATGGCGCCTACTAAATGGAAGCTAGGCAAGCCAAATATTAATTACATCTCCATTAATTACCAATTTCTTATTATTAAAAACATATAAATTACAGTGGAATAATCAAAATTAGCGGAAGACTTAGTCAAATATGATAAAGAGAACCCAAACAAGATACACTACCCAAGACTGGTGTCACAATACTCACGAACTTCTAAAAATAATACACATAATTGTCTGAAAGAAAATACAAGATGTTTATCTCGATTACATGAGATAACAGAATGAAAAGCATAGATAGAAGAGATAACGGGTCCTGCGGACGCCTGCAAGGCTACCTCGTAATCTCACTAGTCGGAAAATCCACAAGTCGCTACTGCCGCTGCTGCTGTCCGTAACCTGTATCTGCGCAAAAAGAGCGCAGAGTGTAGTATCAGCACAACCGACCCCATATGCTGGTAAGTGCCTGGCCTATCCCAGCGAACTAGTGACAAGGCTAAGGCCAGTCACCCACCTAAACCTGTACAGTTGCAATATAGATATATATATATATATATACAATACATTTATAAGGAAATACTCTGCTCTGAAATAACAGTCAATAACTCACGATATCCAGAATAATCTAATCAACACAATAAATCTTACTTTCATGTCTCAATTCCTCTCTCATTTCATATCTCGTGGTAGGCGTACCACCCGCTCCCAACTATCACAGTAATTATATCTTGTGGTAGGCGTACCACCCGCTCCCAATATATCAATAATTATATCTTGTGGTAGGCGTACCACCCGCTCCCAATATATTAATAATTATATCTTGTGGTAGGCGTACCACCCGCTCCCAATATATTAATAATTATATCTTGTGATAGGCGTACCACCCGCTCCTAATATATTAATAATTATATCTTGTGGTAGGCGTACCACCCGCTCCCAATATATTAATAGGCTACCGGCAACTATGGCCAATGCCAAGATTTTTAAGTCACTTTGTGGTCGGCGTACCACACGATCCCAATTCAATAGTATATAAGTGGTCGGCGCGCCACACGATCCCAATTCATAAATATATATTTATTACCGGCATTTAGCCAATAATCTCTATATCAACAATATTTATAATTACCGGTTTTAAACCAATAATTGATAATAATTTCAATAATTTATCTTCATTACCGGCATAACACCAATAACTCTTAATCAACAATTTATTCATAACTGAATTCCATTTCCTACAAACTAGGATAGAACAAACACTTACCTCGAAAGTTCACGAACGATTCAATCCGTAGCAATGCCTTTTCCTTTCGAATTTGACTCCAATCCAACCGTATCTATACACAATTGATTTCATATCATCAATTCTACTTAACAAACTAGTTCATATTGCTAAATATGATTTTTACAACATTCTACCCGGAATAGTAAAAATCGACCCCGGGCCCACATAATCGAAACTCAAGTTTCGAACCAAAATAAGTTCACCCAATCTTCCATGAGTTCAAATATACAATTTGTTCTTAAATTCGACTCCAAAACGAGTTCTAGATCGCAAATTCTTGAAAACCCTTACTATACTAAATTCTCAATTTTTCTACCCATTTACACCTAATTAGGCTTAGGAATTCAAATAATATTGATGGAAAATGAAGAAAACGAGTTAAGAATCACTTACCCAAGAAGTTTGATGAAGAATCGCTCAAAAATCGTCCAAAAAGCTGTGGAGAAGAGAGTTGAACGGAAATGGGATTTTTATCCCGTTTCTGTTCTGTTTTCTGACTTAAAATCGCTGGGCAACGATTTATTCTATGCGATCGCAGGGCCTGTGATGCGATCGCATAGAAGAAAAATGGGGACAGCAAAATTACTCTATGCGATCGCGGAGGTCCAATGCGATCGCATAGAAGGAAAAATGGATGAACTGAAATTACTCTATGCGATCGCAGGGAATGGTATGCGATCGCATAGAAGGAAATTCTGGGCCTCAGTCTTACTTTATACGATCGCGAAGGATACTGTGCGATCGCATATGAGGGAAAGTTTGAGCTATGCGATCGCATGGGAACTATTGCGATCGCATAGAAGGAATTTGGGACCCCTGATTTTTGCTCTATGCGATCGCAGCTACAGCTATGCGATCGCATAGAAGAAAATCTCTGTGCAAAAATTGCAGAATTTCTGCTGCATTTCCAAGTCCAAAAACCATCCCGTTACCTATCCGAAACTCACCCGAGCCCTCGGGGATTCAAACCAAGTATGTACACTGACTCAAAAACATCATACGAACTTGCTCGCGCGATCAAATCGCCAAAATAACATCAAAATCAAGGAATTGAGCCTTAAGTCTCAAGAATTATTTCAAAATTTCATAACTCCCAAAATTTCCAATTTAAAACCAAAACACGTCAAACGACGTCCGTTTTCAACCAAACCCAGGAAGCGCTTAACCAATATATATGACCTGTACCAGGCGTCGGAACCAAAATACGAGCCCGATACCAGTACTTTTTAATAAAAATTCAGTTTCATTTTCCTTAAACATTTTCAGAAAATAATTTAACAGAAAAATTCTTTTACCGGGGTTCTAGACCTCGGATTTCAATTCCGGCATACGCCCAAGTTCCATATTTTTCTACGGATTTTCTGAGACCATCAAATCACGGATCCGGGTCCGTTTACCAAAAATGTTGACCAAAGTCAACAATATCAATATTAATATCAAAATTCTTCAACTTTTTCACATATTTCACATATTTCAACATAAATATTTTCCAACTTTGTGCCCGGACTGTGCACGCAAATCGAGGCAACTATAAATGAGGTTTTCAAGACCTCCAAAGCTCGGAATGATTAATAAAACAAGTGATGACCCTTTGGGTCGTCACAATCTCCACCTCTAAAACAACCG